>JASSUY010049721.1:34094-51532 GCA_032466535.1 Forpus xanthops
ATCCTCGTCGCCCTCCTCTGGACTTGTTCCAACAGTTCCATGTCCTTTTTATGTTGAGGACACCAGAACTGCACACAGTATTTTTCTCTTCCCACCGAGTGGTGCACCTATCAAATTGATGACTTTCCAACTTAGAGACAAGGATGTTGTGTGAGACAGTGTCAAATGCTTTGCACAAGTCCAGGTAGATAACCAGCAAATCCTGTATGATACTCTGAGATACCCACTGGGTTTTATAGGACATAATCTCAGAGGATTAGGAGGTCCTGGCAGCCAGAGAGAGATTTCAAATGGTAATCAATCAAAAAATGGTTTTAGCAATTAATTTTAATAAATTCTTGCCTTACACAGGAAGAATCCTTGTGGCTCTGGAGCTGACTGCAGTTAACTGTTTCTGCAGCTATTCAATCTCCCCATGTAGTTGCAATGTCTCAAAACTCTTGTGTCAAGAAATGTATTATTTAGGCAAACCCTATCAGCATATAATGCATCTTTGGATTCATTAATGTGGAGGACAATTAAAAGATTATCCATGCTTTCCTAGCCTCCTTGGATGAAAAATCATGTCAACAGAGTTAAGCAGATAGAATTCACTTATCAAATAATCTTTTTGCTTAACTTCATCATTCCACAGGGTGTTGGAGTAAAAGTGGTACTGGCTCATCATTCAAACTGTGGATGCCAAGAATTACAACTCAGCACAGAAAGGCTTTAGAAAACAATGGAAAAACCTTCAGTCAGCCAGATCATACAGACACCCAGATGTTTTTTGAATCAAGTTGTGCCTCAGTCACAGAAGTATTAAGACATTCGTTGATGAACCCAATAATAGGGATGGAATATCCAAAATAGCAAATGTAAAATAGAGTTATCTCCCATCAAAGGAAGAAATTCTTCTCATCTAGCTCAACACTGCAGATGTGTCTCAGTAAACAACCAAATTAAAAACCTCCTTACCTTGGAAAATAAGTCAAAGCACCCCAGCCGGCTGATGACACAGTAAACTTCAGGTAGGCGAGGGCCTTTTCCACTTGGCTGATAACAGTAAAAAGGAGATTGAAATTAGATATTAGTTTGGAGTCATAAGGAAATACACTTCTCTCTCTGATCACACAGTTGGCCACCATGTGACATCTTTCAGTATCCATTTCTCCATCAAAATAGCTACTCTTGGAAAAGCATTGTGTTTCTTCCATAAGACAGGAAGCTAAAAAGAGTAAATAATGCTTATCCGCTTCGGAAATCACAGCGGATTGGAGCTGTATTACAATACTGCTCCAGCTTGCAGCCATAAAAGCACATTTAACTGTGACTGTAACTCATGCCTGTGTTATCATCATCCTCTGCTGCTGCTGCAGCATGAAGATTGGGGCCACCCTGGGGCCATGTGCTGGAAGATGAGAACTACAGTAAAAGTTTTGACGGCTTTAGTTCCCCACTCACTCCATGATATTCAGAGAGAGCTCAACTTATAGAATGCAGCCACATAGACCTAAAAAAAAGGCAATCTGCATGAGCTAAATCATTAACTTCCTCAGGTTAATGCAAGATAAACATCAAACTCTTAAACAGTAGCAGGTATGAATTAATAATATGTATTCCTCCTCAACACCACCCCCCAAAAAAAACCAACCTGTGTAAAGATCATCCTCTATAACCATGCTACTGAAGCTATTTTCTAGGGAAGCATACGGTTTAGATAGGCATGACTGATGTGTATTCCCTCAGCATACTGGACTCTGCAACCCTGCCTATACCAAAACAGTAAAGGCCCATTGGCACTGCCTGTGAAGGAAGGGTACTGCTGCTGGCTGGATGCAGCTTGTTTACTGGAAAAGAGTAGAATTAGGTCAATACTGAACACTTGAGTAAAACCATCCACACTGGCAAGGTCCTCAGAACAGAAAGCTGGTCTGTCTGTGTCCTGCGTGGGTACAGCATGCACAGATAGCAGTGACATCCATGCATAGCAGCTTCCCACTGTATTTTTAATAAGCTGCAATGGAGCCTTCCTGTGTTGTGTAGTTGCATCTAATTGTACCACATCAGCAGGCACACACTTCCTAGTGGCTGTTATTTTAAAAAGGCGGCTTGTTGACTTCAGATGTAGTCACACTTAGTCCCAAGGTACAATACAGGCAATTCCCAGTCGCATCTCAACCAGGAGCTATGTCAGAACTGCTGCAGGTACACTAGCAAACCCCAGTACCTAGCTGCAAAAAAGCTGAAAGTGGGGTATGAGACAATAGGCAAGGCTGACAACTTCCTTGAATCTCATGAAGCCAGATACGCTTGTGCAGCATGGAGTGAAGAGTGGCTCTGAAAGAATCACTTGGCATCACAGCTTCTTTGTGCAGCTGTACATTACTGGTATACAGCAGTGACAGAATCTTCTCCATTAATAATGACTGATAAAGAAGCTCAGTCACTGTTTCCATCAACTTCTGCCCACTCGTACATTAAGCCAAAGTGGCTGACCATCTCCTTTGTATCCACACAGGCAGCCAGTATATTTTTATCTTTGTCTCATCATTAGACTCGGCTGATACAATGATTAAATTCCCCATGGTGTGTTTGACATTTACATGCCACACAAATGTCAAATCAAGAGAAACTGAGGGGTAGCTGTGTTTTTTAAATGTTAATATTGCAATCTAGACTTGGGCAGTCAGCAGGTGTCTGCCTGTTACAATAAAGACCACAAAAAATACTAAAGCTAAGTGAATACAGATGAGTCTATTTCTGGATCCAAACCTGCTCACTACACGTCACATCTCTGAAAAAGCAGAGCCCTTTTTTGTCCATATTAGGTATAAAACCCTTTCTAAAGGCACTGAGTGATTATATCAAGCATGTGGGATTTTGGTTAAAATCATTGTGTCAAATCTGCAGGAATGCCGAAACCATGCCAGGAGCCTTGGATAGCTCCCAACCAAAAGCTGTCTCACTGAGTGCCAGTAAAAACATCACATTCCTGGGTCATCTATAAGACCAGAAACAATAACTGCTTAGCTCTTACTCAAAGATTCGCCTTTATGAAACAACATTGCTCCCAAACATTTTGAAGGCTCATGTCTCTGAGAGCTGGGATTCTTCCCTCCTCACACTCATTGTGTAGGACTTCCTTTCCTGTTATTTCAGAAACCTTTTCCTGCAAGCAGCACAGCCTCCCAGATGCACACAAGTCAAAGAGGCAGCAAGCAAAAGCCTCAGGCAGAGCCACTCTGAGGGGCAAGACTTCTCAAAATTCCAACACTGGCAACTCTTCACATAACTTCCCCTCTCAGCCATTAGTTTATACTTCAAAGATGGATCCAAAACACCTGCTACTGGGCTTTAGTTTGCTTCTTTCCTAGTAAAACATCAAATGGGAGATTATGCTTCTCCCTTCTCTGCCTGGATTCATCTCTCTTCACTTGGGGAGTCTTGGGCGCAGGGTCTGACCAACAGTACTGGTTTAACCTCCTCTTTTCCCAGAAGAGAGTGCTTCCAAGTTACAGGCTCTGCTCTACAAGGTAGCTACAAAGCCTTGGAGTCATGTCCTCCAAAGCTCACTCTTCCACAGGATGTATAGGTCCATTCAAGGAGCTGTATTGTAAAGTAGCATAGATGAAAGGCATCTGAGTGACTGCCTTTTTGCACTGCATTCCTTTAGGAAGAGGGCTGGAGGGGATGTTGTTTTGTTTTCAGTTTGTTTTTATGGAGACAAGGATATTTTCAGCCTTAGTCTAATATCAGGAATGAAAATGTTAATGAGTTCTGCTGATAACAAGACAGTTTCCCAAAAGGATGAACACGAGATGACAAGAACCTGGCTGCAAGACAGAGAAGACGAGATCTGCATCATGGCTGGTCTGCAAGTGACTAAGGACAGTCTTTTTTACAGTGAGTGTAATCAGAAGTTCACTGACTAAAGCCCACTCCAAAACCTGCTTTGGCAGTAGAAACAAAAGGCATTTGCTCCAAAAAATAAGCCTACCATTTCTCTCTTTCATATCACACCTCCCTGTCCATTTGCTTGAAATCTAGGGGAGCCTTCAGAGATCTCCTCCTAATCTGGCATAGCACCGAGAGTCTCTGAGATACTGCACACGTCCACTTTTAAAGCAAGGCTGGCTCTCCCTGCGGTGCCCATACTCAGCAGCCATTCAGACACCCAACACAGGGGTATGAGTGTTTTTAAGATACTGAGGAGGCTGCACGGTATCAGGAAAGTTCCTGGATTCCCAGCTCCAGAAATAACTGGAGAATGCTAGCCCCACCATGTTGATATCAAGAGGAAGCAAAGCAGTGGGGACCAAACACAATATTTTTCCTCCTGGATTTCTCCTACTAGCTTCTCCCACCTACCTGAGCATACACTGTGTTGAGAGGAAAGGCAGCAAAAACAGACCTGCCAAACAGCAAGAGAAACATGCACCATAGTCCCACCTGCCATCTCAAAGAAGCAGGAGTGCAGCAAGAAACAAACCAACTTCAACATGGAGACTCCAGAAAATCTGTGCCCCTCCCTGCCCAAAATGGGACAGGACTTTTCACCTGAGATCTTCTAAATAATTCTTCAGAGAGCAATATTAGGAAAAACAGAGGGAGCAGTAAGGGCTGCCCCAATGCCAAGTAAAAAAGGGCCATCAAAAATGCACAGCAGCAGCTGAGTTTCCTAAAGGAATTGGCCTTTGAAAGGCACACACATGAGCTCTGCATAAGCCTCTAAAACCTGAGGCTCCCTTTGAGACCAGAACTGTAGATGCTTCAATTCCAATTACCCCTAACAACAGCAATGATCATGTAACAGAGACAGTACATAAAAATATTTAACTCTAAATGACAATGCAAATGCCATTTTCACACCCCCATTGTGTGATGTTTGTATTCTTCTGCAGGGGAGTGAAAAGGAGACTGTTCTTATCCTACCTGGCTCTAGGACCATTTTGATCTTGGAACAATGAAAGATGTAGATTCAATCCAAAGCTTAAACAGGGAAACATGGTATTCCTGAATAACCTCCCAGGACATTTCTCCTGCTCAGTCATATTAGTCACACACAAGCTGATGGGGTGCATAGCTTCAATGGATGATACCAAGAAGTTAGAGGAGATGCCTCCCATGAGCATTTCTCCGCATATACTACATAAGGCTTGGCGGTTTCAGAAAGAGATACAAACATACTGAAAACCCATCAAGGCCCCTCCTTGGGAAGTCTGCTGTTTTGTTACTGGCTTAATTTAAACAGTGACAGACCTCAGCAGAGGCTGAGAAATAGGTTTGTAGGGTATTTTGTCAGGTCAGATCACCACTCCTTTAAATTCTCTTAAGCCTAACTAGTCACATCCTCATAGCCACACAAGCTCTAGCCTCACCAGCCAGCCCATACTCAGAATAAAGATGTTCCTTCCTTAATGGTGTCAGGAATCAGAACAATTCAGATGTTAGGAGGCTAAAATAAATACATCAGTCACAAGCTGGCTGCTGTGGCAACTCTTGATTCCTTGTTAGGGCAAATCCAAATTCAAACCATGAGAAAACTGTTGGTGTTTTAAATCCAAAATCTTGTCTTAAAGTCATCTTGTAATATGTGAATGATTAGCTTTTAATGCCAGAGCACCCAATGTGCACGGGGCTGTCAAAGGTGCTTGGGGAAGCAGGATGGAGGGAAGGAACCAAGGGGAAGCAAAGGTTTTCCAATGAGATCTTTTCAGAGCCATAAACATTAGTCTTAATCCCACAAAAGTTGCTTCACAGTGTAATTAATTCTCTTCTCCTGCCCCAGCAAATGCAGGATGAAGTAGTCCCACCTAACAACTGGCTTTCTTTTTAATGCACACACTTCATGTTCAGGCACCTGCTCCTCCACTGACTCCTGGGGCTGACTTGTCTTAGCCTAGAAAAGTGATAGACGAGCATTTTTTATGTGAAGAGAGAGATAAGACAGGGCAAAACAGACCCTGAAAGTTTTAGTCTTATTTGTGCAAGTACAAAGTTACCAGCCAAGAAATCCTGGCACTGTCAGGCTTTCTGCTCTGAGAACTGGGTCTTCTCAGATATCTCCCTTATATGATTTTTATGTGTGTCTCCTACTATCCTCTTTAATCAGCTGCAGCAATGAGCTGCAGGACATTGTTTTGAGGGTACTCTATTAGTGCCCCACTAGCTGTAACTGGCACCCCTCAGCATCTGCAGCAACTCCCATAGCAGTAAAGCCCAAGATGCTCATGAAGATCCCATAAAGAGCAGCTTACATGGTACGGCTCTCTGGGGACAGGGACTGGCAGAGCTGTGGATCCCTGCCATAAGGTCACTGACAGCCCAAGCTGCTGAGCAGCTGCACTGGATTCAAACATCTCCTAAAGGGTACAGGCCTGGTGTCTCTCTGGCTGTCTACATCCTTTTTCGGGGCTTCAGAGACCATTCATGGCCTCTCAGTAAGGAAAGTTTTGCAAATTTCCTAATCCTGGTGAGTCTTGCAGCTCAGGCTCTGTCAGCAGAAACACACTGAGAAAGTTCCTGCTTTTACCACTGTGATCCTTATATATCCACTGTGCTCTTACTCGCACAAGCCTATGGGGTTGTACAGAGAAAGAGCTAAGACTTCAGTCACACCCTTTAGTAGGCAATTTTTAATGTATTAGATCAAGGCAATTAGTAAAATGAAACTATACACAAGCCAAATTAAAAATCTTTATTTTACAAGGAACGCTCAGCTTCACCCCTTTTTGCTCCCTACTGCATGCTCCTGCTGTCCCTGTGCTCTTGCTCACCCTTCTTCCCCTGTGAGTTTGCTGCCCCATAGCACTGGGGGCAATGTAATGTACACTGGAGAGGGGTTTGACTGGTGGGGTGGGGCTAAGCCCTCAGGAGGAACTGCTCAAATTATCTTTGCTGCTGCTATGTGCATATTACACAGCCACAGCCCAAGAACTGCTCCCAGAAAAGAGCCCAGCAAGTTGATGGGTTAATTAGCATTGAAAAGAAAGTTAAGTTAATTTGAGTTATTAAAGAAAAATACCTTATTTGCAGCCAAATGTCTTAGTAGTGAGAGTTAATATCTCTACTATATATAGGCCTATTTCCTTTTGCATGAAGATGCATACTTCTCACATCAAGTCACTAGGAAAGCTGTTACAGGATTGCCTTGGAGGTATCAAGATGTAACTGGAAACTTGCTATCTATGGAAACGCAGATTGTTTGCTGCGGTACAATAGGTTACATTCCATTCTAATCCCATTCCAAAATGAAACTAAACAATATGAATACATAAAAAGGGGATACTGTACAGGATCTGCAGTACAAACAGAACATAATTGTCATGTATCCCTTGAGGTAGTTTTTCAGGGTTTTAGTACAGAGACACCAAAAAGGGGGTCTGGAAGAACGTGAAATCTGAAGGCAGAAAAGAAAAAATAGAGCAGTTTGCTCATATCACAACATGCCAAAGGAGAGCGAGGCTGACAAAAAGTAATTGCTTCATAAACAAAGGACTCGGAGCACCAGCCTCCACAACGACACAGGTAGCCATGCCCCAAGGATCAGGCTGCCTGGGCCATCCAGCCATGGAGCTGAGGACTGCCAAGTGCTCTGGAAGGTGTGACACCTCCAACTGGGTATTACAAAAGCATTGCTTGCCAGGACAGCTGGGGAATATTTTCTGAGGAATTAGCCTCACAGCAGTTGGCTTGTCTTGAAGCAGAGCAGTTTGTACTGATTTTAGAGTTTTCTTATGGCTCTATATTATACACTCTGGCCCCACCTTTCTCTAATATTTGTCAAAAACTGCATGTAGTTCCCAAATTAAGGTTGTTCAGATTGGATTTGACAGAACTTGTGGGTCAGGAATGGGACTAACTGGAGGAGATGCCATGAGCCACCCTGACTGAATCTCTCAAAAACTGCTCGGGAAACTGAACACCCAAATACAAAAATGTGTTTTAGAGCCCAAGCCTCTGGCATACAAAGAGTGCCTGCAGAGTTTACCTGCTCCTCGTTGCTGTACAAATTTGTATTTGCATATACAAAATAAAAAAGCATGGACGTGACTGTAAATAGAAATGCCACACTGAGGTACGAGACAGTGAAAGTATTCCACCCATACGTCAACGTTTGCAGAGGACAAGAAACTGTTATGCTTCATGGCCACAACTGAACCCTATAGAGAAGGCTCTTCAGGTAACAACCCCAGTTCTACCATTTCTCTCAGCAGGGCAGGAAGAGGTTGCAGGATCCAAACAACAGTAGATCTCTGCTACTTTTTGCTGTTTCCCCAGATAAATGATGACATGTTCCTCTGCAGCTTCCAAAATCTTCTGTCTTTCTAAGCCCCAGACTGTACTAGTTTTGCTCTCTGAAGGCCACAGAGAGGGATAAACTGGGAAAGTACAGGAATATCCCTCCACTCCCTGAGGGGTAGGTTGTACCAGTGGGATGAGACATGTCGGCTTCTGCATGTCAGGTTTTGATGCCAGATGAAACATCCTGATTTAGGTGATCTCCAGCAACAGGCCAGCTTTATAACTAGATTTATAATCATTAGCTAGACTTAAAAAGTACTCATTTTTCCCATTTTTAAATTATTTTTTGCTATCTGGTTGATGGAGTTTCACCATAGCCAAAACCAATATCCAATCTCCAAAACCAAAACACAATTAACATAAAATTATGCAGTATTGATTTACTTCTGTTCCCAGTATTTCCTACTATGCTAATATATATTCTGTACCAACTGAAACTAAGTGTTCAATTTTTATGTTGCCTTTAATGAAGAGTGGATTGCACTGAGCATTAAGTGGGTTTAAAAAAAGCCTATGGTAGTCCTTCACTGACAAGCCAATTCAACATTCCTGTGCATACTTCTTTTTTATTGTTGCTGATTATTTCAGTTTTAGTCTGGTTCAGGATCAACTGGTTTGCATTTCACAAATGTAAGCTCTGTGCATGATTCTAAACTTGCCAATGTTCCCAGAAATGTAAAAGTCTTTAACTACCTGGTGGTGAAAACACTCCATAATTTAATTCTAGCCAACACTTTCTGAGGTTTGGTTATTTTTTTCCAAATATACCTTATTACCCTTTTAAATGACCTCACATTAAAAAGTAATTGAATTGTACTGCTGCCCGGCATCTTGTTGTGCTTGTTTACACCAGGAAGGACACCTCCTAAGTGCTTCTCTTGCTTATCTCTGAATCACTCCCTTACGAGCCCCAGATTTACTGCAATGCAAGCCTTCACCGACATTTTGTTTTCACCTATAAATCACGTTGTGGCCTACACTTACACACTGTGTTATATTGAGTGAGTCTCTGTGATGCTACCTGTGGCAAATACCGCCCACAGAACTGATAAACAAGTTTTCTGTTACGTTAGTTTAAAAGAAGATTTTTACAAATAGAGGAACCACACACAGCAAAACCTCCCAGAGAGAGCATCTGCTGTCTGCACGACAAGGAGCTTTACCATAGACAAAGAGCAGGGTCAGGTACAGGCAGTGCACAGGATATGGAGTGCTCTTCTAATGACAGCAAATTGCTCTATTGAAAGCCAAAGCTACTGAAGGCAGGTGTACCTGCTTGGAAAGATGGGAAATCATGACAGAGAGGTAAGGAAGGGAAAGTGCTAATGTCATTTCTCTTAGATAGAGGGTACTATTTACAATCAGCAATGCTGCTGCAGACATTTATTTTGCAGAGAGCATGCAAAAGGCTCCTGCAGAATCCCATACCTGTAAAAGCGCTGCAGCCAAGTGTAGTCTACTGTCATGTGAACAGCTCAGGAGCTGTGGCTCTTCACCTAGTCACTCATAACCAGCTCCAAGCCTATCTGAGAGGTGATGAGCACAGGCTAGTGCAGGAACAACCAACTGCTTTATGCTTTGCTCCCATCCAGTAGGTCTGCAGGACAGACACCATAATCCCTGTTTACACTGTGCTTCAACTGCCTTAATACACTTTATAGCCTTTGTGCAGTCCTTCCTTCAACTCACACACACACTGACATGCTCTTGGTTTATCAGATGACCAGTGATTTTCCAGGTGATGAGATAAAACTGCTTGATAGTCTATGTCTTGTCTTCGACCATCCCTGGTCATGAGAATGGAAAAGGAGCCTGACAACCTAGACTTCCCAGCACTGGCACCAGCTTATTGCATGGTCCTGAGCAAATAGCTATGGTGACATGTTCTCAGTCATTGTTTTCCTCCAACCTGGCAGGGTGGCTTATTTACTTACCTCATGGACCTGCTGCAGGCTGATTAAGCAGCACTGGCAGAGTACTTTGAAGACATAAGCAGCTGTCCAGGAGATAAACACTATTCACAAATGTTTAGAATACCACATTTGGTTTTGTTTGCAATATTGTAGTATTTCTGATTCTGCTTGAAAGCATGTAATATAAAGAATTTAAACAGTAAGTGCTCACTCAGGAAGCTTTTCACATTCTTATGAATCTTCTACAAGATGGGATGCTTTTGACTGAGACGGCCATTACAAATTATTTACTCAAGCTTCCAATTTCACAGTGAGTAACTCCATTTTCTTTTAAAACCATGAGAGACACCCTCACAGTTCAGACTATAGTTCTGAAATATTGTTTAACAGAATTCTGTGTTTCGAGACAAAGCTGATGTACTTACCAACAGCCTCCTGCAATAACCAAACCGCCGGCTCCCATCTTCCCCAGTCAGCATGAAAGAGAAGGTCTCACTAGAAGAAAATAAATTGCCCAGGTCTTAATATCAGAAATACACCATAGCTATGAGACAAATCATCTAGAAAGGGATATTGCTTTATGCAGTGAGAGGATCTACCTACTGGAAGGTCTTCCCTCCCTCTGCCCATCATCTGGAGATACTCTGTGGACAAATTCAATCAGCTGTAGGGCAAAAATATCTGCATAACTGTGGATAACCTAGCTGCCTTCTTGTAAGAAGAGAGGGGTGCTGGATTTCAGTGACAGGGCAACCTTTTTTACTGCAGAAGGAGTGCAAGAAGCAGATTTGGAGGGCATTATTCAAATGCTGCATCTCTCTTAACTTTTGGTAGATCCTGTCTTTGGACTGTCCTTTGTTTTTAAAGGGACCTTAGATTCTCCAAGATCTGAGAAAATTTCTAATCCAGAAACAACCTAGATTTCCTAAATCCAGCTCATTTTGTAACCCTACCTTGGAAAAGTAACATTTGCGACAGAGAAGTAAAACAGAGCTTGAGGCTATAATTACAGTACAGGTAAAGGGATGGGTCTGTGAATTTGCACCCAGACTGATAAACATTCCTGACTGCTTTTCAAGTATTAAATGACACTACGTAAATCACTTATTCTTTGTGCTGGAATGCCAGGGTTTATATAATTATAGCTATATAGGGGAGGAATATCTTGCTTCACAAACATGGGCTCATGAAAGGGAACAGCAGCAGAAGAGGTGAAACGCTGTGTAGGCAGGGCTGTATGCTTCTCATACCAGTGTTGCCAAACAGTTGCCAGCTTCTCCTTCATTGTTTTCAATAACTCACAATTCAGGTGCTTCCACATACTGAATAATACAGCCAAGCAACAAAGAACAAAACATGGTAACGTTGCATGTGCTGTACATAAGCCAAATAAAAGTTCTTGGCAGCAGTAATTCCTGCAGGTGAAAGCTAGTTTCTTATCACCATTGAAAGTCCCTCTAGACACACTCTGAACAGGTCTTCATTTAGGACCATGCATCCTAAAAAAGCTATCTCATATTCTAGGGGAAGGGGACTCCACCTGGCATACTGTGTTCAGCTCTGAAGTCCTCGGCACAGGAAAGACATGGAGATGGAGAGGGTCCAGAGGAGGGCCACAAAAATGAGCAGAGAGATGAAGCACCTCTCCTATGAGGACAGTGTGACAGAGTTGTGGTTTTTGAGCTTGGAGAAGAGAAGGCTCTGGGGAGACCTTATGTGGCCTTTCAATATTTAGAGGGGGCTTCAAAGAAAGATGGAGACAAACATTTTTAGCAGGGCCTGTAGCAATAGCCAGGAGGTAATGATTTAAACTGGAAGAGAATAGATTCAGGCTAGATATTAGGAAGAAATGTTTTACAATGAGTGTGCTGAAATGTTAGAACAGATTGTCCAGAGATGCAGTAGATGCCCCATCCCTGGCACTGGTCAAGGCCAGGTAGAAAGGATGTATTTTAAATACTTCCATTTATGCTTTGGGTGTAGCACTGAGGGCAACATTCGGATCTCCTCTCCTCAGCCACACAGGGCTCTGAGATGGGGAGAAAAGGAAGAAAACTAATACGGAACTTAAAAAAGATTAACGACAGCTACTTGAGGCTACAGAGTCCAGGACTCAAACTGCTGCTTCCTTAACTGGGCATCAGCAAGTCTGTGCTTGCTCCAGATGCACTTCATCAGCAGAGGAGCACCGGAAGGTTTACCTGTTGTATTCAGAGACAGGGAGCCAGTCCTTGGCATCAGGAAAGCAGAACTGAGGGATAGCCTTGAGGCGTTCCTCTGCTTCACGCATCTGTTTGGTTGGTCTTTCAAGCTGCAGGGGAGAAAATTGAGGCTCAGTCAGTTGCTGTTAGTGCCAGCTTCACAGCACATCTCAGGAGTAGGGCTATTATTGAGCTCTGAAGAGCAACAGCTCATCAGCTAGTTCTTATTTGTGCATGGCAGAGTGAGGCACGACCCCAGGACAGTCTTGTAGATGCTAGTACAATATAAACACTGCTGGGTTGCTTTTGGTGTGGGTTTTGTTTGTTTGAATGTTTCTGTGTTTGTTTTTTCTTTTAAAATTGCCTAAATTCTCCTGTTGCACAATGGACACTTAAAGCACAGTCCTAACTGAAATTCCTTGCTGCTGGAAGAGCACAAGAGAAATGCCACAGATCAGTAAAAGTCTTTCCATTGACTTCAGTGATTTTGGAACAAAACCTATTGTAGCCAAAATGAGTTAAAAGTTGAATATTTACAAACTGAATTTAAACGAGTCTTTAAAGTACCTACTGTCAGGCCAAACTGTCCAGCACTGGAAAAGCTAAATTTGTAAACAGGAAAAGCTTTCAGTCATCTTCTCTGTACCTTTCACCTTGTAACAGGTCACTTTGGAACAATTATGAAAGCTGAATTATTAACTCCTTTTAAAAAATATTTTTATATTTAATTTCCCACTTATTCACCTTATTGATCTTAGAATGAACTGTACATAAGAGTTTTTCTTTTACCTTGGGAAACTGATATGTCACTTCTGGGAGGTAAGTGTTTTTAGTGGGCTTCTTTTTCAGTGACACTACCACAAAATACTCAAATAACTCCCGTTCCTGCCACTCAATCAGCTCTAGTTCCAGGGTTCGATAACTTGGAGCCCTCTTCAGCATTGATTGGATGTGTACTAGACGCTGGGTATGAGCTAGCATTGGGGAAAAAAACAAAGGAGAAGAAAAGATAGATCATTACCTGGGACTGCAATGTGCATACGTAAGCCACAGCCATTCACAAAAGACTTTCAATTTGCCAGTGTATTATTCCAAGCATGCTCTCCTTTCAAAAGCAAACCTCCATACTGTAGTCTCGCTCAATAATTGCATCTATAAATCACAACTCTCTCCAAGTACTGAAAAGATGCAACACTAAGTCACTGAAATAATTTGCACCTCATAACTGTTATCTTGCCAAAGGTCTGCTTTTTCTTTTCACATAAAACTGGATTGTAACCCCTTACATGGGTTGTGCAAATGACTGAGTGTCCAAGGTGTCACAACTCAGGCCTGACTTAGACCTGGTTTACACTGGTGAAACACGGTTCTCTGACCTTTCCCTTCTTAGCACATCTTTATGCTAAGAACCACGAAGGAGTATTTTCTCCCTTTCTACAGCACAGGTTTAGTCCATACAAGCCATGGAATAATCTCCAGGGAAGGGAAAAAGTGCAGATTGCCTCCTGTCCTGTGGTATTTCTTTGCTTGTTCCAGTTCAATTGAGGGGCAGTCTTAGATTCATAGTCACATCCAGTCCTGATTCAAAGATATGCCTTGACCCAGTGACTTGACACTAGACATCTATGGCAGACTAGTCAGTAGCATCATTACCAGTTCTGGGAGACCAGAAAGTGAAAACAGCTAAGTAAAACCTGCTTCCTGCATGTTCTTTCCCACCTCTTCACACCAGCATCTCAATGCAATGGCAAATGAATAATCAGCAGCACATGTCAATCCCTTAAGGCTATGTTCACTGACACTGCCCAGTTTGCAAAAGGCAGGCTGTCCCTTTTGGTGAGGAAATAAGATGTCACAAGCCCTTGATCACAGCAGTAATTAATTGAGAGAAAGAAAGGGAAAACCCTTGATGACCAGCTGTCATCAATTCACTCAACACCAAATATAAACATTATTTTGATAAAGCACTTAGGTCTTGATGTGACTGTAGAACTAGGGAAGCTAAATCCCAAGAAATAAACTGCCTTGCCCTGCCTTGACATAGCCGCACACTGCTGGCCACTACTTTGTATTTGCACAAGATGAAATGAAGAGCTCACCCCACCCCAACACCTGAGGACCCAATGAATCCTGTCTTTCTACAAATGACAACTGGATCTTTGACTCAGGATGCTCTGAAAGTAATACAAGGTCACACAGGAGCAATCGGTTATGCAGTCATCAGAGTGAAGATCCTCCATTTCACAACATTCAGGGTAAAAGCTTCAAAGTTTCCAGTGAAATTAGAATATTCCCTCAGCAACAACAAGAGGCCCTGTCAATCTTCTTTTATGGGCTATGGGTGAAAGGAGCCCCTATATTTTTTGACACAAAGAGAAACAGAACTGAAAGTGCTTTTGGGCTGGCACTTGTCTACAAGAGAGCAATGAGTCTTTTTCCATACATCACACTACAATCCGGTATACAGCTGGTTTTGGGTGGTCTTGCCACCACCAGTCTGGAACAAATCTTTTTCCCTAAGACATTTTTTTCCCATGAAGTTTTCCTGCATGAACAATAAGCAGGTGACATCTGCAGTAGATGGACACAAATTGTTGCCCTTATCTTATAACTACAGCTCTGCACTCTTGGGTTTTCTCTCTCATTTACAAACAACATGATGGGGTTCTAGTAATAAAATCCTATATTGTTGCCTTCAACTTTTTTATTGTTTTCTCTGTGTATCAATACTTTTGAAAATGAGTGACTAATTTAGTAGCCTGGCTCAAGCACAGTTTGTGCAGGTGCTGTGCACTGATAAAAGGATTTCTACAACTTCAAGACTTCAGACTTACAAAAGTCTATAAGAAAAATTACATTGGGTCAGACCCAGAATCTGACCACCAACAGCAGCTAGCAGTAACCACTTAAAGCATTGTCTGAGTAAGAAGAGAGCGTATTTATCCAATCTCATCCCTCTAGGTTTGCACCCAGTAGTCAGTCTGGAAAACATCAGCATCTGTGGAGTGGCTGACAAAGCAAAACTATCAAAGGTCCTGTTCTTCATTATATGACACAGTTGCCAAATCCTTCTTAGATCCTCACAGCTCATTTTGTCCTAGCTTTCCACATTCATGCTCCTGTGTTGGAAACTTGGTGAGTTCTGCAGTAATGGAGTTAGCATAGTTCAGGAAGGAAAATACAGGGCATCATGGAAAGGAACAATATGCAATAGCAGGAGAAGGTACATTGCAAAGGTATGTGACAGTGGCTGACTAGAAGTTATTGAAGGCTGATTCCTTACCTTTAAACCTGTCATCTGAGTCACTCTCACTCTCACTGTTCTCATCTGCAGAGGAGATAGAGGGATCAGTTAATGCAAAACCAAAGCAAACATAAACTTAGTTGACAGTTGGTGAAACTGGGAAAAATCATATCTCCCACTGAGCCTTGTAATCCACACATGTTCTCTCCTCAGCTTTAAATAACTTGAAATAAAACAGTTTTAATGGCTCCTTAGATTGTGTTTTCCTCAGATTAAGTTTCAATTTTGCCTGAGAATAAGAGCGTTATTTTAATGAAAGTGCAAAATTCATTCTCCTTTACGGCAACTGGTTCTACTGAAACCACATCTATTCTAAGCCACAAAGATGAATGTGCCATTTGAAAAATGGATTTTAACCCTTCCACTTCTTTTTCAAACCTTAATTATTTTGAGTAAAAGCTATTCAGTGTTTCAGAAGTCAAAGTGAGCCCTATGAGCTTTGTCTGATGGGTAATATTTTCCATCACCAGAACTCAACAAACTGAGCAAGAGTAATATGCAAAAGTATCCTTATAACAAGATGTATTTCCGGGGTGAACTCCCATTGAAAATCTATAGTGCTCCTACTACAAACATGGCCCGAATTTCTTTTTGGCTCCTCTTCTGCAGAAGCAGTCTGAAGCACAGTGTGAGTTACATTCACATGCCAGGAAAAAGCATGAATGAATTACAAGGTCAAAATTGTGAATTTTGGACAAAACTTACAGATGCAAATTACTCAAAAAGTGAACCAAAGAAGCAGCTGAATATTCTAGCTGATTATGGGATTAACAGGATAGACAATCCTGAGAATTTCACTAATTTTTAGCTCATCCCCGTTTTCTCCTCCTGCAGACGAAAGTTATCACTGTTTGCAGAGGAAAGTTCTAAATGAAGTGGACCCCAGGGTAGATGTAGATGAAATAAGGGAATCAGTTAATCCTGTAACATTCAAATGGATTCATTGAACTACAATGCTTGTGTCATACCTCGTAGGGACGCTGTCTCAATATTGGACATAGAAAGTTTTTTCAGCCTTTTTTTCCCTCGTTTTGCACTGTAGATGGAATTGATCCTTTGGACAAGCTGCAAAATAAGAAGATGAGGAATCAGTAAGACCAAAGAATATTATTTAAGGAAACTTTTAATTTACCTATCCAAAAAAAGAATTTGATCATAAATGAGAGGCCAGCTGAACCTCCAAAGCCTTTACTATTTCAAATCATAGAATCATAGAATAGTTAGGGTTGGAAAGGACCATCTAGTTCCAACCCAACTGCCATTGACAGGGAAACCTCAAACTAAACCATGTCACCCAAGGCTATGTCTAACCCAGCCTTGAAGACTGGCAGCAATGGAGCATTCACAACATCCCTGGGCAACCCATTCCAGTGCCTCACCACCCTTACACTAAAGAATTTCTTTTTATATCCAATCTAAACTTCCCCTGTTTAAGTTTGAACTCGATACCCCTTCTCTTATCATTACAGCCATTAATGAAGAGTCCATCCCCAGCATCCTTATAGGTTCCCTTCAGATACTGGAAGGCTGCTATGAGGTCTCCATGCAGCCTTCTCTTCTCCAGGCAGAACAGCCCCAACTCTCTCACCCTATCTTCATAGGGGAGGTGCTCCAGTCCCCTGATCATCCTTGTTTCCCTCCTCTGCACTTGTTAAAGAGTTCCATGTCCTTTTTATGTTGAGGACACCAGAACTGCACACAATACTCCAAGTGAGGCCTCACGAGAGCAGAGTA
>JASSUY010049722.1:0-22918 GCA_032466535.1 Forpus xanthops
AGGCTATGTCCAACCCGGCCTTGAACACCGCCAGCGATGGAGCACTCACAACTTCCCTGGGCAACCCATTCCAGTGCTTCACCATCCTTACAGTAAAGAATTTCTTCCTTAGATCCGATCTAAACTTTCCCTGTTTAAGTTTGAACCCATTACCCCTTGTCCTGGAAAGTTGCTGATTATTGCCCCTGCAGATGCTTATTCTTTTCTGAACTAATTCTAAGCATCTGAAAAACATGTTATCCTTTCAAAAGTCCCAAGGAAGATCGATCACACTCTGTGAGGTTAGCTCATTGCTTTGCAAGGGAATGTGGAGCCTTGTTACAATACACGGTACTGTTACACAAACATACCTTTTTTACCCAGGAAAAGATGGCAGGAGTCCCGATACCAAAGCACAATATCAATTTTGAAGATCTTGTAAATAAAAAGAGTAAAAACAACTAAAAATACTAAAGAAACTCCTCCTCCAATTAAGTAACCTTGAATGTTCTGAGCTGCAGTAGGGTGGAATGAGAAGACAGAAAACAAACAGTCATACAGTAGAACCAGAGAGGCAAAATTGTTTAGTCATTAAAATGTTTTTCAAACAAGGAATTAATAAATAGGACTGGAAGTTTTTCATGTATTCCCTTCTGCAAATATTCAAAAAGCCTACTATTCCATTTCAGAGAAGAGCTTTAGCAATGTGACAAATGAGGTTACTTTTCAGCTGAAACATGAACATATTGACATATAGACTAGGGCAGCAGTAGTGAGAATTCTTGTATAAAAATTTATCAGTCAGAAAGCAAGAAAGTCAAAAGTGGGGAAGTGATTCCTGACCATGCTGTTCTCCACAGCTTTTCACTGTCTCTAGCCTCTTTGAAGATCTGTCATTGAATTTAGCAATTTTCTGTCCTTAAAATCACTCTCCACAAAGTGCATTTTTTAGTTCATGCATATTAAATGATTTGTGAGGTTAAATCCTACCCTGGCAATCTTTATGAAGAACTTCGTTATGTAACAAGCTAAAGCTCAGATCCACTTTTTAGGCGATTATTTGTTTACAGTGTGGCCACTTGAAGGCAAATTTGAGAATAACATTTGTCAAAGGATTGGCTCACAGCTGACAAAACCAGCTCAACTGAAGCTCAATAGACCAGAGGCTTTTCTGCAGCTAAAATTAAAAAAGAGGCACTTACAATATCTGGTGATTTGCTCTTCTGTGCATTTGTCTTTACATAAAAATAATTAATTTCTTCAGCCTTGCGTTTGAGTTTTCAAAGCCTGCTTTACTTTGAAGTTCATCTACTAAAAAGAAAATATCCTGCTAGCTACCAACAGGTCAAACCTTGTCTCTGAGCACAGGACTGGGCACAAGACACATCCTCCAACAAATGGCAGGATGCTCCCAATCAACATGCATGAGCTTATCTAGAAAGTGGTAACACAGCACATGCATGAGTAATGGAAAGTCCATAACCTTTCCAAGCAATCTATTTCATTTCTTCATTACTATTACTGTTAGATTTTCTCCTACTACATAAGTAGATTTTTTTTTTTTTTCCTTTCTCCTGGTGATCTGAGCCTATTATTTGTTACTGAAGGACAGCACAACCAGGTCCACATATACATCCATGGCCTTTTGACAGTCTGTTCCACATTTAGTCTTGTCTCCCTTTCCAGCTTTTCAGAGAACTGGCCATTTTCACTGCTCTTCTAGAAACACAATCTCCTCCAAATCACATGCTTCTTTAAGTACAAGTGTGTAAAATGAAGCACAGTATTCCACTGAGGTCTGATACCTGCTTCAACTAAATTGGAGTGTTTCAATAATGCTTCCTAAAACACCAAATGAGAAAAGATGAAACAAATTAAAAGTGCTGTTTTCTTTAATTTTGCTAATAATACAACAAAAAATTTCACCAAGAAAGGTATTAAGCTGTACTGCCCACTTTGCATCACAGTACGTCATGCAGTTTTATCTCTAAGTAGAATGTTGTCAAACTGTGATCATCTTTGATAACCGTTTTATCAAGATCTGATCTCTTACCTGGGCTTTCCAATTTGACATAGGCTGTAAATTGTTGAGAACCATATATGAAGTGACAGAAAAATTTATGTGCATAATCCTTTACTTTCACTTCTGAAATGTTAAATTTTGTTCCAGATACAGCAAGTCCATGAGGCATCCCCTCTCTGTCATTAAAAAATGGTAAAAAGTAAACATCTGTAGAGAAACTGAAATATCATTGGTTAATATGTGAAAGATTCATCTATCCACTATTACAAGAAAATTTACCTCCATAAACCTAAGAGGCCAGTGAAGCACAGTAAATATCACCCCTGTAACAAACAACTTCATGACCAGAGGTGACGTGGCATTTTTCACACATATTAGGTTGTTAGCCTTTATTGCTGAGTGGGACAGAGTATATCATTAGCAGTTATGCAGACGACACAAAACTCAGAGGGACAGCTGATACACCCCAGGGTCATGCTGCCATCCAGAGTGACCTTCACAGGGGGGAGAAGAAGGCTGACAGGACCTCAAGAAGTTCTAAGCAAAATGCAAATCCTGCACCTGAGGAGAAATACCCAGTCCCTGGACTGCATTAGGAAAAGCACTGCCAGTAGGTTGAGGGACATGATCTTTCCTATCTATTCAGCACCGGCGAGGTCACACCTAGAGTAGTGGGGCCAGTTCTAGGCTCCTCAGCATATGAGATTTACTGGAGCAAGTCCAGTGCAGGGCCATGAAAATGATTAAGTGAGTGGATTATCTGTCATACAAGACAGCATGGATTGTTCAGCCTGGAGAAGGCTCCAGAGCAGAAGGTGGGTAGTGGATCTTACCAGTATGCTTAAATACCTGATGGGAGGAAGCAGAGAAGAGGGAGCCAGGCTCCTTTCAGTAGTGCCAACTGACAGGATAAGAGGCAAAAAGGACAAACTGAAACACTTTCCCATCTGAAATTCCATCTGAACTTTTTTTTTCTTTGCTGTCAGGGTGGTCAAATACTGGAACAGGTTGCCCAGCAAAGAAGTAAAGTCTCCAACAGTGGACATATTCGAGACCCTACTGGACAGAGGGCCGAGAAACCTGCTCTATCTGACCCTGCTTGAGCAGAAGGGTTGGACTAGACAATCTCAAGAGGTTCCTTCCAACCCAAGTGATTCTATGAATGAAAGACTACTCAAACCAGTAATAACTTGTAATAAAAGTGACAGGATTCTTTGTACTGATGACAAAGCAGAGACCTTTCTATGACTTCCCAAGCCCATACGGTCCACAGCCAATGGTGTCAACAAACTTGGGAAATAGCAATTCAAAGAATTCACAAAAGTTGAGTGACCATTGATCAAATGGGAACAAGAAGATTGAAGATACAACTTGCAACCATACAAAATACCAACCTGCTCTAAGATTTACAAGTGTAAGGTATGGAGCAACTGCAGTAGGAAAACACTTATAAACTAGCATCCTACTCTGTAAACCGAAGTGACATCACCCTATGCACTCAAGGAGGAAAACTCATTTTGCAGAACATCCTGAAGAACCAGTTTCTATTATTTAAATAATGGCCAGCAACTTCTGTCATGGGATGCCAATACAAACGTCACCATTATACAACATGTTCAGACTTATTTGAGTCAGCTTTAAGTTTCCTCCCAGCAAAGAGTTACCTCCCAGGTGTAAGTCTCAAGTCCGTCATGTTGGCCATGCCTACACTGTGGTTTGCTATCAATAAATGCTTCACAAATTTAATTGCTGAGAAATTGCTACTATTTTTTGAAATAAAACCTTATTATTACAATTAAATTAATTTATCCGATACTGGATAACTTGATTTGCACTATTAATCCTAATTAGAACTTGCACAGGACATATTTCGCACATCTCCACCTGTGGCATGAAAAAAAATTATCGGGCAGGATAGTGATGAGTACTAGAGATCACTTCTAAGCAAGAAAAAAAGTCTTAAGAGAGAATTGCTTTGAGTGTAACATATTAAATACTTTTCAGGAAGTGTTTAATAGCAGCATCAAGTTGGCTTCAGAAGAAGCTGCAGTTACTACAATTTTAAACGGCTACACAGAGCTGCACATGTGTCTTAACTGGTAAAGCTGAGAAACTTCATGCCTGAAAGAATAATAGACTTAGTTATACCTTAAGAGACCACAAGCTGAGGTCCTACATTTATAACCAAACAACCAAGCAGACAGATCTATAATGAAACTAGTAATTAAATCTAAAGGAACTCTGGGACAAAGGAGCACTAAGATTCCTTCTGGAAACCAGATAGAGATCAATGAAAAAGATAGTTTTAAAAGCAGAATGAAAGCTAATTCTCTTATTTTGCACTGATGATGGCACTTGGTGGAGATAGCAGTGCTCTGCATGACTGTGAGCTGATCAGCTAAGAATTTCTATTTCTTTTCATACTATGTTTTAAGGGTTGTATTTAACAGCAGTGACTGATAAAATGAGAAAGCAAACAGTACATTCACACTATGCTGTCATAGACCAATCACTGAGTGAGAAAGGTCCCGCTCTCTCAAAAGAATTGCTGGTTTTATCAGCTTCAATTGTATTTAGTTTTCCTGAACAAAAAAAAAGAAAAAAAAAAAACCCACAAAAAACTAAATGTCCTGCAACAAGAGTTTCTGCTTCATGCTCTTGAAGATTAGCAGCTGTGTCTGTCCTCAGAAAATGACCAGCTTCACAAATAAAAATAAGTCAAGTGGTTTTTGTTTGGAACAATCTATCCTTCCCATATTAATGCCAGAAGACAGGCTTTAATCTATTAGCAAAAAAAGACTGCATAAGAACAGATGCCCAAATAAGCCTTACAAAATATGTTTCACAACAGCATTATGAAAGCCTTATTACATTTGCTTTATTACATTTGTATCTGATACATCAGTATTTATAATAAAATGGTTGGTTTTTTTTTTATCCCAAGCAATATGAATATTATGTACTTAATGTAGACTTCTATTCAGTTTTTCAATGACTACGGGCATCTAGTAAAATGCAGTCAACTTTACAGTGAATTCACTGCAAATTACTGCATTTACTTCACCTCCAAATGCATTTACAGTTCAGTACAGTTAAGTTATACTTACTCATAATACTGTTCCCTGTAGGTGCTATCAAAGATATCAACATCCTCATCATTAACTTGCCAGAATGGAATCAAGCCATTTATGCCACTTGAGATATTACATTCCATAACTACATGAGAGCCTATAGAAAAAACATTCAAATACGGCAACTGAAGGTCTTGTAACAGAAACAGGATCAAGTGATTAGGGAACAGCTTTGAAAAGGAGGGATATGGAAAAAACCCACTTACCTTATGAAAAGCAGAGTCCTTAAAACTCATCCATTTGTAATCCACACCTGGGTGCCTCCAATCTGGATATAAATTCCACCCTAAATGTAGGTGTCTAAACGTTCACATCTACACATAAGATGTCTAAGCTAGCAACATTGTTCAGCTCTCCTCAAGTCCACTCACATGCAAGTCAACACACCTGGACCTTATCAACTGAATAGCTCTCCAGGCTCCACTGAAAGATCTTCAGGGCTCAAATCAGTTGCATGTACAGAGTGTGGCGACATCTAAGGCAATGGTATGGAGCTGGCATACAGGACTTCAGATCTTCAAGAAACCTGTACTCCTAGAATAGCCAGACCACCCAAACTAGCACTAGACATCTTTGTGTAGGCAACTGAATTGAGCCCCCACTGATAACAGCATGACTTAAGGACCCTAACTCATATGCGGATACTCGTGTAGATAACTACATCCTGCAGCCAAATCCCATGTCTGTGAACACACACATCTTTACTCCAGATCAGAGTCTTTTGGCCAACAGTGTCCACTGGGATGGTTTCTGAATACTCTCACACTTTGCCCCCAGAGTAAGCTCACCTGTGACTCCTTTGCCACCAAGAGTCCAGATTTTATAAAATACTTCAGTATTAAGAAAGCAAGCCAAGTTGCAGAATATATTTATTGCCAGTGTACCTCAGTTTCATCTAGAGGAAGGTAAGCAGCTTTCCTGGAGTCCTTTCCTTCTGTATTTTACTCATGGAAATCATGATTTGATAGGAGAAGGTGAGCTCTCAGATCTATGTAAAGATCTCGGTGTTTCATTTCCTAGAACCACATCAGATTTAGATGCTTCCACCAAGGAATGGTGTCTATCAAAAGTATGGAATAAACCTTTAGCTCACACGCAAAGCAGTTACCAGAACAAGAGTTCACATAGAAACCACAGAAGCTCCCCATCTCTCCCCTCACAGTAATGAATTTTTCTAAAGATGGGTTTAGTGCATTTCACAGCTCTTGGAAAGGAAGAAAAACCCTCAGATGTTCCATGCCCTCCATTTCCATACCTTTGTGAATGTAGTGTTAAATAGCTACACAGCCTTCTCCAGCAATTTCTCATTCAAAAAGCATACAAATGTTTCTAGGCTCATGAAGGTGTTTCCAGGTTCTGCCTCACAGCCAGGCATTTAATGGGAGCAAAGATTTATTTATTACTTTTTTTGCATTAAAAAATGGAAGTTGTGTTAAAGGTACAGAACAGAGAATACTTTTGAATGGCAGTGCCTTTTTTAAAGAAGAGAAAATAAAACAAACAAAACACCTATCAAAACAAAAGCCTTCACCAACTTCCTTTAAAGGATCCCCTGTAGTAGAGAACTGTTTGTACTTGCTCAGTAGCCCACAGTAAACTCACTTTGTGGGTTTGTTCAGTAGCCACAATAAATCCAACTTTGTGGGTGGAGCCATTGTATTTCCTTTTAGTTTCATGTGTGACTCCTTCAGCTCCTATGTGGAGCCAGAATCCCAACACAACTTTTCCTCAGAACTTCTCTAATTACCTAATTGGTAATAACCCTTCCTCAAAAGATTACAAGATAGCTTAGATCCTGCATCAGGAAATTCTAGTAAATATCACACTTTTTCAAAATCAGTTAATACCCTTTCTAATCAAATATTTGTTTGTCAAAACAGTTCCCCTTTAGTGCACGTTAAAAAAAAAAAAAAAGAAAAAATTACAGTACAAGCAGCTCCAAACATCATTCTTCTGGACTACATCAGTACAACACAACTCTGTCCAACGTATGGTGCAATTTAAACATGTATAAATTAGCTTAGAAAGACTTGCCTACCGTGTCAGAGTCACATAGAACAACTGAGGTTGGAAGGGACTTCTGGCAGTCTCCAGTCCAGTTTACAGTTCAAAGCAGGACTAGCTTTGAGAACAGACCAGACTGCTCAAAGGTTTATCCAGTCAGGTTCTGAAACCTCCAAGGACAGAGACTGTACATCTCTGGGAAGCCTGCTATACTGCCCAGCTGACCTCACTGAAAATAAGTTATTCCTTATATCCAGAAGCTCTTATTTAAAAAATTTCTAAGATAAACAATTCGTGGAATATCCATCAACTAGCAATTCACTGTTTCACAAAAGATCAGAAAGCTTTCAATACCCTAGAAAGAGGAATAAAATCCAAGTTGTAGAGATGGAAAGGAGACAGGAAACAGAGGAGGAAAAATTACTGAACTGGTTAACTGGTAACTATCCTAACATGTTATATATGTGTAGCCATATCTTCATGGATACTGAAGATATGTCAAGACATGGACACAAGGAAGCACTATAAAGGACAGATGGCAATAATATAATAAATACATAAATGCATCCTACCCAACACTGCTGGTCAAGAGACTCCAATCTTTAGGCCCACAGTCATGTTGTGTCTGTGTGCCACCTCCTCCCTCACCCCCCAGTTACTTGCAGGAATTGTACTCTATTATCTGTATTCCAGATATTCTCAATACACATGCCTATCTCCCACTCTTGCTGAAATCAGTGGAACTGCTCATGTGTTATTTCTGAGACAGCAATAGCTTATTGGTTTCACTGAATGTTAATAACTTCTTAAATAGTCACTACTTACCAAGCTCTACTTCAATTGTATTATTCTTTGGATAAATAAACTCTGGCCTCATCCGCAGTGGTCTTTCTAACAGAAACAGAGAAAAATAAAGCTTCAGGAAAGAAATTTTCCACAACTTACTTCAACTGACAGTTTTACAATGGTTTTATTTTATTGCCTGGTACTATTGTAGCTCCATACTTACTACCACTTTCAAATTTACAGAAGTATCTCATGCGATTGGCTGTACTCTATCCAAATTAACCTACTTTAGCTCCCAAATTAGCAAAAGGCTTTAATTCACCTCAAAAATATTAAAGAAAAAAAAAATCAGATTTACTGATAGTTGATATCAAGGTAATACAAAAGCCAGAAAACAAAACAAAAACATATGATTAGCTTTGTCAGACAGACAGATAAGGAAGAGGGATTGTATCAACAAACTCCTAGATCCAGTGAATATCTATTTACATAAAAGTGTAAACAAGCACACACTTAAACTGGGTTGCATGATGTATAGACTCATTGTTAGTAACCCACTGTTCTTGTATTACCTATCTAAAGCCAGAATTCGGATTTTATCTAATAAATGAACACGTTGCATCTAGCTAACTGTTCTGAGAGGATACTGGCACGGTACTGGCACAGTCATCAGCAGTGCTACCCACAAAGATACAATCACAATGATCGCAGCAATAAATGACAGTACTGGGACAGTAAGGCAGCCAGTTCTGAGCCCTGTGTGCAGAAGAGAACAATCAAGTGCCAATAAGTATGCCAATCCTTTCCACAGGAAGATTTATTAACTTTATAATATTTACACAGCTTGTCACATCTTCTTTTCCATCAACTGAGATTCTACCAAACTTCATAAGCAAGCTCACCAACAGGGCCACAAGCAGGTGTTTTACTGTGATGGTCTCAGAAAAAAAAAAAAAAAAAAAATCCTCTGTTTATTTAATTTAACAGTGCATTATTTGTTTTAGCAAAAATACACATCCACTTAATTCCCCTAGTAATCACTGCTGCCTCCTAATTCTCATTTCTCATTGCTCCATGACAATTCCTCCTCAGAAGCAATGCTCAAGATGCATCAAGAATTAACATGCACCACTGCAATTCAGCTTTCCCTTCAGGGAAAATTTAATTAAAGGTGATTACAACTCTAATTTCACAAAGCTGAAAAGTAACATGCCAAATACTTTATGCCTTCATATAAATATTGACAGCAGAGCAAAAAAGAGAAGACAGTAACCTCAATGCACTCACCTTTAACCTCTAGACTCATAGTTCTTGAAACATTATATTTTTTTCCCATGTATGTGTACTCCGTACGGCATGTGTAGTTTCCTCTGTCTTGTACAGTTACATTACGAATCAAGACAGCATTTTCACCCTCTGCCAAAAGAAGTCGTTTGTCTTCAAGAAATCCAGGCTTACACTCCTAGATATATCAAAAGTACCTGTGATTTAAGAGAACTAATAATCTGATAATATTCAATAAGTTAAATGAACATATCAAAAGTACCTGTGATTTAAGAGAACTAATAATGTGATAATATTAAATAAGTTAAATGAACTCTACTGATTATTAAAATACTTGACAAATATTGATATATCTTTTCTGCAAGACACAATATGGGTTCTTATCCAAGCATCATTACACTCCAATATGAAGTCTGATGATGCCTTGTTGCATTTGCACTTTTTAAAAAAAAAATCACTTGCAGCCAATCCTGTAAGTTTTCCAATGCTGTGTTTTAGTTTACTGCCTTCATCTAATAGCTTGACAGTTAGATGTCTCGAGTGCAAAAGAAGTTATTACACATGTTTATGAGATTACATGCCTGCATCGCCACTTCACCAAGACGAAAGAGAACTGCTGTAGCAGTGCCTCGTGCTGACGGGTGTATTACTGTTTCTGTGGCACTGCAAATGCAGTGAAAATCTTCCTTCTCCTTCCTGACCTATAAGCAGTATAGAATCATTTCATCTCAAAAGATGTAAAATAACCTTGGTGCTGCACCTATACAAGTACAGGCCCAGGCAGCAACTTTAATACCAGCATCAGAATCAAGCTACTTTAGAATTTTACTTCTAACACAAAATACATGTTTCTAAGCTTGCATAGTCTACAGAGTATTCTAGCAAAAACAGAGCAAGAGGCATAACACCACACCATGATCATCATACAGGACAAGCCTAATATTCTGAAAAACTGAAATTAATTATGCAGAGCCTTGTATATAAAGAAATATGTAAGCTTTTAAACTTACTATCTAAGCTTTTAAACTTATCTACAAGAAATAACCAAAGAATAAACTAGGTTTTCATAAATCAACAAGCCAAAATACATTTTTGACTTTGAAAAGAAATTTGCAATGTAAAAATGGACAACTGGAATTTTAATATTCCTCCTATACCTCCTTACACCTCCCCAGTAATGTAGCAAGATAGATACCTTACTCAAACTGCAGAGGAAATTAAACTTTTCCTTCGAAAAGCTGCTTTTACACAGTTATTTTATAACACATTTTAAATAGACTATTTCATATTCTGTATATATGAAAACCACACACACAATACCTTATACCAGTGTACTTCAGGCTGATTATTGTCTCCATCTTTAAAATGTTCTAGATCAGGACATATTATCTTTCCAGTATTTCTGCTTGTCACTTTTTGTTCAAACCTCATTTTTCCGTTAAAACACAAACCGTTATCGTTCTTAAAAACTGCTAAATTTATAGTTTTTTTCTTAGAGTAGTTAAGGCTCCTGTAATGAAAATGGCAGAGAAGTCACATCACTGATAATAGGGTTCCTTGTTTCCACTAAGTCATTAACAATAAGATTCTTTGTTTCCAGCAAGTGAGGGATTTTTCAGAGAGAGATTTCCACATCTCCACCAGCCTTGCCTCTAACACCCCTGCTACATGCCCCCTGGCTCTTAAACATCCCCCTCAGCTCCTCATTCCCTATTCCAGATTGAGACATGCAAATAAACTCTGATTTTGTGTTGTGAGCAGAATTAAGATCTGCTCTGGAAGCACCACAGGGGATGCAAGGACTCCTCAGAGTTGACGCTCTACAGAACCCCCAGCACCAGCCTACCCCTGCCATTTTCAACACTACATTTGCCAAAACACAGTAGTGCAGGGTAACCTAAAACATATCTGCACTGGAACATCCTCTGCCAAATGAACAGAAGACAGCATTCCTTGGAGAGATATATCAAGAAAAACAGGCTGTTAAGTCTTAGCAAAAGAGAAGCAGAGCTATTGAATAACATACACATCAAGGTGCAACCTCAGTGTGGAAATACTATTTCACAGCAAGAGCTCGCAATAACCTGTAGTACAGTAGCTCTGCAAAGGACCAATGGCACTAGAAACCAGAAGCTGATGCCAGAAGTAAAGGAATACTCTCTAATAATTTGTCATTCAACTCTTCGTTTCTCAATGCTACGTTTCCAGAAGAGTGAACTACATGTTTGGACAGTCCTGGCATTAACTTCGATACACTAATTTATATACTGTACTATTTACATACTGCACCTTGACAAGCTCTGTAATTAAGGTTTAAGTGAATGATGCACAAAATGTAGCCTACAATTAACACAACTGAATTTCAAGTTTTTTGTCCCTCTGACCTTTATGCAGCCCAGGGATGTGAGGTGTCCACGGGAATACATCTCATAGCTAGAGTAACTAGAAATAGCAGGAAAGACTAAATCAAAATTATTTAGCTGGGTAGCTTTGAAAGGATCACATTTCTTCTGACTTCCAATTTTAGTTTCATTCTCAACTCTGGAGCAAGAAGGTGCAAAGGCCTGAGACACTGGAAGATTTTGCTGATCACTGTTACTACACTCACAACCCAAACTTCTTCAGTATAACTGTATGCACACCAGTACACATAACTGTCTAGCACATTGCTTTGCTCTTCAGACTCTGTTTTGATCAGTAACATTTGGTAACATTTTAAAACACAACATAAGAATAGTTTTCTGCCTTTTAGTTTAAAATTTCTAGAAGAATTCCCCAAAAAGCTGCTGTGGTCCTCAGAAAGTCTGTATATGGTGATACTGCATGCAAACCAAATAAACAAAGCAACCCACCCACACAGACCATTGTTAATATTATCAATGCTTTAAGATAAAGAATCTCCTGTATGAATCATTTCTGCAGTGCTACATATGTGGAAGGAAAGGAAAAAAGGCAGCATATATAAACAAAAAAGCATGGTCAAAATAGTGCTTTTAACTGATCTAAGCCCTCCCTAAACCAAAAAATTCTGTACATTCTAGTTCCACAAATGTATTATCACACCTGTATTAGCACCCAGCTGTTTCCCTCCTTCTTTCCTTACCTTACATTACATTCATAAAGTCCAGAATCTTCCAGCGCTGCAGGAATAAACCAAAGCAAGTCCTCTCGCTGATGGATCCTGGCCCATCTCTCTGTGGTTATTGGTGCAGAACTACCATTTTTATACCACGTCAGATTGTAATCAGATTGAAGGGCTGGTGATATAAATATTGGGCAACTAATAGCTGTAGGCTCTCCAACAAGTACAAAGTAATCACAAATAACGCATTCTTCTATTGAAAAAGAAAGGAAAAAAATGAAAAAAAAAAAAAATCAATGCTTTTAATATATATACTTTTTTAAATATTAATAATTAATTATAAAGGAAACTGAGTCCTACTGCTCTCAGGACTAGAGTTACAGCATGTCTCTTGAAGGTGGCATTCAACAGCTACCTTTAAGTTCCGGAAACCAATCTCCTTGGACTTTCTTCATGGGAATCAAAAGCTCGAGTACCCTAAATTTATGTGGCTAGATTTAAAAATATGTCAATTTGTTCGTTCCATCCCCAACTTCAACTCAAGAAGAGGCATTAAGCATATATTCAATATGCTAAAGCAACACCAAACCCCAAATCCACTACCTTGCTCTCAGAAGCTCTTTTCTGCTAAAAACACACAGCTCATATCTTGCAGGTGTGGCAATTTCAACAATGCATTTAACTTACCAGCACTGAGCAGAGGTATCAGGAGAATGAGACGGCCAATAAGCAAAGAACTAGATGTCATCTTTTGCTGCAAAAAAAGAATTTTCCATTAGTGTTGTAAGAGTGTTCAAGCTGTGTTGTTCTCTGCACTCTGCATTACTTAATAAGAAACATTTGTCATCTACTCCTCCTTCCACGTTTACAAGAGACAGAGGTACAGATATACAGAGACGCATAAGGTTTCATCTTCAAAATGTTCTGTACAGTTGAGGAAACACTGCTTTTGAGTGTAGACGACTTTGTAGCTCTTTGAAGGAGGACAAGCACACTATAACTACAGCGTGATATGACACTTGAAGTCAAGTGTGTGGAAACCGCAGCTAATATGAATTGCTGTGGTCAGACACAAACCAAAGCATTTGAGAACTGGAATTTCACTTCACATCTCAGGACTTCTTTGCAACTTTTTCCAGCAAAGATGTGACAGAACAGATACCCACTGCCTTCACAGCCTGCAAATGGCTTCCACAAAACATCTAAATCCCAACCACGTCCCGCTCTCCTCTCAGATGTGGCTACTTTTTCTTGGGAAGACATCATCAGAGGCCTTCCAAAGCCTTCTGCTACCAAAGCCTTCTGCTATCAACCACCTGGAAAAAACTTAACTTCTTTGCCTTCTGACAGCTCCTTATCAGTTAAGGTCTGCATTTACCCGTTTTGCCTTTCCTCAGTTCCTGACTGTTCTGCATGCTGCTCCCTCCCACCCTAAAGCAATCTTTTTTCCCACATCAGTGGCCCATTGCAAAACATTCATTGCACAGGTCCTAGTTAATATTTACCTTCTACCCAGCTAGAAATGGCTGGAAGAAGAGATGGTGCTCCCTGAAAAACACTCATGGCCTTGACTTACTTTTATATCCACTGTAGACCACTTTAGTGACAAATAAGTCACACCAGCTCCTTCTTTTGGAGCACTTCATGTGCAGAATATGTTGGGGTAGTAGGGAAGGAAACACAAAGCAGAGTTCAACACTTTAGTGTAACAGCTTCCAAGCATGTACTTCTGCGCAGTTCATCTGACAAAGCACTGATACCATAGTTTTTATTTAGTTGCCTTGTATATGGTTTTCCTTTAACTTGCAAATGAGCTGACACTTCATTCTTGGAGCTTCAATTTACCTGTAAAGAGTGGAGAAGGGGAAAAAACCTGGATTTTACAAAACATATCGTCTGGACAGCAACATACACATAAAACCCCAAATTTTCCACACATATCATAAATGTAAAAACAAGAGCATCCCTCTGCCTACACTAGGGAGATGAGTGAAAACAAAAGAGCAACAACAAAACTTGCAGTATTGACCAAGAATTCTAGCAAAGGCCTTTGGAAAATAAAGTTTCTGTCCAAAATAACATAAGATTACACAGGTGTCAAGCACACACCAAAACTAGGTGTAAAGAGCTACTTTGTAAGATAGTTTTAACCACTAAAAGGAAACAAAGAATACTCAAATTTAGGACAAGAAAAAATAGCTAAGCAATCCAACAGGTTAGGCTTTACATTTTGCATCCTTACTGATCTTCAGTACCATGGGTGGATGTATTTATAATATTGTATGCTAAAGCTCAACTTTTTAAAAGTTTTACTCTTTCAAAATTCAGGCACACACACCACCTTCAAATATTGCAGCAGTAAAGCTTCAGAACTCTGGAAATAAGAGTAAAAAAGCCTCTAGCATTTGTAGCTACAATACCTCACAGCATGTGGAGCACTTCTGTTCTGGTCAGGCAGTTTCAAGTGAGCACACAAGGTTTTTACGCTTCTTCTTAAGTATATCAGACAAACACTACCCAAAATCCAGAAATATGAAACAGCAAACTTGGTGTCAAAAGCACATGTTTGGTAAGACACCCAACAACTTTAGCCTTGTAGTGCGTTCTATCCCAGTCTTAGCAATATGAAATGCCCTTGTGACACAACCACAGAAGCTCAAAAATCTCACATATAGAGAATGGTAATTTCATTGATGGCACTGCCTACTAGTCTGAAACATTGCTTCAGCTCAAAATTTGCTGGGCTCAAAGGAAAAATGTATGCGAAGCCTTTTAAGAAACAGGCAAGGGGAGAGGCAACCAACAAACAAAATCCTGCACAACCAATCATGTTTGTGGTTCAAACTATTAAAAATTAGAAAGTTTGATTTCCAAGTTACTTTCCTAATATTTACCTTCCCACAGTTAAACTACAACTTACTACTGCTCCTTAAAATGTCTAAAATTACTGTCTTGAAAACAGAAGCAGAAAATATGTCGACCTAATGTAGGATACTGGCATTTTGTTCTCTGAAGGATGCCTATCTTCACAGAACTTGCCCTTTTAATTGCCTTAGGAACACTGCCAAATTTAAATGCCATGAAACAGGTTTATAGACATATTGGGTCCCTAAGTCTGCATGCAGCAGAATTTACTTTTAAATAATTTATACATACATGGACATGGCAGATCCTTGCAGAGGCTGGCACAATGAAAAAATGCTCAAGATAGTATCATAGAAAGCATCTAAGCCCCTCGAATGTGTATCAGCACATCAAAATTTAAGTGGCTCTAAATATTGACCACTGTCTGTGTGGACTCATTACAGCAAGGCTCAGATCCTGAGCCTTTGTGCCATGCAGAACACAGAAATTGTGTTTAAAAGGCAATTCTTTGCCACCTTTGCAAATAACAGCACAGAAGTGGAAAATGCCCCAATTTAGTAACCTACCTATATAACAGAACTGAATTCACTTTTTAAGTAATACTTCAATACAGTTTAATTGAAACAGGGCAGGGAGGGTGTGAAGAACCAAGCACATGCAGCCACATGCTCCAAAGTACAAGCACCAAACCAAAATTCAGCCTGCCACAGCAATTCGTACAGCTCACACCTCAATCCTTGTGCTTACTGCGGTCAACAGGAGTAAGCTGTTAAGCTGCCTACCACGGTTAAACTACAACAGTGAAGTAAGATCAAATTGGTAACAGACCATAGCTTGTTTCCAGTCTACCACTTTCTCAAGGTCCCAACTTTCTGGTCTTAACACACTCAACATTTAAACAAAATGCAGCTAATCATTCTGTGTCCCTGCCCATGGCAGGAGGGCTGGAACTAGATGATCTTTCAGATCCCTTCCAACCCAAACCATTCTACAGTTCTGTGATTTCACAGGGGCTTGTGTGAACCCTGAGTCACATGAAATGATGCAGAAGTACCCTCTAAAAGTGAATCTGGTTATCCACTGTGGTATTCTGACAGCAAACTGATGACCACAGACTTTTGACCATAAATGCCTCTTTTCCAGACATCCTGCAAGCTGCATGATTACACAAAAGCATTACCCTATGGAAAACACATTAGACAAGACATTAGGTTAAAGCTACATTAAAATTAAAACACAGAAGTCAAAGAAGAATATTTGCAAAGAAGCCTGCAATAGTTAAATCTTCATAAGCTAAATTCCAGTCGAACTTTGTCTTAAAGTGAATCTGAACCTAGTGTTTGTTATAGGCACTGCCTCAACTTCTACCAAAGCACAGGAGAACTAAAAGCCATCTGTATCTTTATATAACTGTACAAATACCTGTAGCTTTTCATAATCAACCAGCACCAGTTGATTCTAGTACAGTAAAGAGCTACTTATCCTCCCACTTTAACCTCACATCAAACTGGAAGCAATGACAGCACCCAGATCACCTTGAAAAAAGTGATCATAGTGTTCAATTCAAAACAGTACCTCCTTTTGCCATGAAGTGGAAGGAGCTCATTTCGCAGTCAGCACTTTGAAGATTTTTCTATGTCATTTCAACCCCTGCTACCTGTCAACATGAAGTAATGTGGAGTTTAGTGTGGAATATTTCTTAAGTCCAAAGCTATTACTTTTCCACTAACATTTTCAAAGTACAATTAAGAGGCACTTAAAAGGACAAGAAGGGCTCGTGCAGATAAAATTGTATCAAACCCACAAGATGCAAAGTATTAAAAAATAAATGTAGTTCTCTCAGAGGGATGAAATCAGTAAGATTGTTAAAAAAAAAAAAAAAAAAATAAATAACAAGTAATGGTTATTTAAGGATTAATTTAAAATATCTGAATTAAAGATTCTGCAGTATAAACCAATTTTTATACAAGGATTTTATGCCAATTGATGCCAATCTCTTGGCTTTTACAACATTCCAATTTCACAATCTATATGAAAGGTGAGCATGTTCATTTAGTAACTCCAATGTGGTTTTGAGAATACAGGTACATACAAACAGTCTAAGTCAAACGAGCGCACGCTTGCTAAATTTACAAAGAAAAACAAAACACATGCAGCATTTTGCTTAAGTTCCCGATGGAAATTCTTCAAAGACATGCTGCTGCAAACAAACCAGAACCTTGATCCGTCTCAGTAGCTTTTGATAGCTTGCTCCTATCAAGCTCTGGTTCCACATGCTGCTGCCAGCCACCACCTCAATTGTGAGCAGCGTGAGTCCAGGACTGCCGGAGGAGGAGGAGCTCCTTGCTAGGTTTGGTACCGCTGTTTCTGCAAACACCTCCTTCACACAAAGCCTTGCTCTTGTCACATGAATAGTTTAAAAGTTTAAAAGCTTGGACCAGATGATCCTTGGGGTCCCTACCTACCTCATGGTCTGAGATTCTATTCTATGATTCTAAACAAGAGCCCCTGTTTTATTATAGTTATGCAATAAACACTTTCTATAGTGGTTGACTCTGTCAAGAAGATTTATGCCAAGCTTTATCCTGCTTCCTGTTACAAGTACTTTAAAAAATATGGTTCAGCACTCCTAGTCCTCATTTTTATACCACACTTCCTATCCGTTTGCATAACACGATACACAACAAGGAAACAGACAGAAACGCAAACCCAAAAACATGACTTCCAAGGAAGCTATCTGGTGGCAAACCAGCAGCCATACACCACGTATCAAAACACGTCTGAAATTAACAAAAAAAAAAAAAAAAGGTTTGAGGGCTTTGTGAACTACCAGTACCTTGTCTGCCTGACAAGGAGTTCATCCTGCTTTCAGTTGGACACCCTGACCGGCCTGGAGACGATGGAGAGCCCCCCCGCCACCGCCCGCTCCCCACGCTGCCAAACTGGCCTCGGCAAGGCGGGAGGAAAATCCCGGCTTGCCTCCGCCAGACACCCCGCCGCCCCCCGTCCCGTTCACGCCGGCGGAGCTGAAAGCCGAGCCTCGGAAGGGAGCGAGGCGGCTGTCCCGACACTTCCCGCCGCTCTTCCTCACCTCCATCCACTCCCGGCACCGACCCAGCCGACCCGGCTCACCCACATACTAAGCGGGCTGCCACCAGGCCCCGCCTCGCCCGTCCAGCAGGAGCACCAGCCGGCTCCTCGCCCCGCCCAACGGCCCGCCCCGGCCCGCCCTGCCGCCTGCCGCTCTTGGGGTGTCGTCGGCTGCTGCTGGTGGTTTAGATGGCCGCAGGGTCTCCTGGTGGGGTGTGGGGAACCCGGGGAGCTGACCAGAGCCAAGTGACCCACGAAGGCCTGCAGCACCTGCTGCGGGCGGGCTGGCCCTCACGGTGGTGTCCCGTGTGGCTTCCTTTGGGGCATCCCCCCGAAGGTCGGGCTGACCGTGTTTTCTCTGGCAGAAAACCAATTCCTGTAGCCGCCACGCCTGGGTTTACCTCCCCTTCCTGACTTCAGCACTATGCGGACACCCTTTGTCCAACAGCTGCCCCCGGGGCTCTTGGCAAGCACTGGCCAGCCTGATCTTGGAAAGCAGAAGAGCCGTGTGGCCAGCTGGGCTTGCGGGGTTGGCTGTCATGCAATGATAACACCCATTTGAAGCAGAGATTTTTCATGGCTTCAAAGAAACAGATTCTACCTGTGCACGATGATGCATCCTGGACACACCAGACATAACCATACTTGCCCTGGGGACCTGTGTAGCACACATGAAAGCAGCTCTTGGTGAATCCAGCACCTCACTGATGCAAGTGAGTGCTGGGACTCACTTATGTCAGGTATTTACGAGAACAGTCATGTGAGTGCCTGATGCCACTATTCCGGTATTCCATCAGCTGAAGTTGCTCAACCTCTTTATTTGGAGCAGAGCTTTGTTTGCTTTCCAAAAGTGTTTATTTTCTATCTGGTTTGGTCAGCTGTCCCTTCTGCTGTGCCGGGGCATCACTTTTCCAGTTCCAACAATAGTTTTCTTCCTTCAGGGTTTGGGTAGTAATTCTATATAGTTCTAATTCTGAAGTTTGATGGTGAAATTAACCATGTTCAACATAGAAATGCATTTTTTTCCCTACGGGGAAGTTGTTTCCTTGTCCATCATTTTCAATTCAGTGCCTCTTCCCCTTTGAGTTTGCCTTCACCTCCTTCCTTTTGGTTCCCATAAGCTTACTGTTGGTCACTCCTCCAAGATATGATTGTAGGGTACTCAGAGTGATTCCTTAACTCTGCCTTCATTTTTACTCAACATTCACACACATTTACTTTGAAGTAAACATAAACTTTAAGAAGAAGCTTCATCTTGGTGTTTGAACAATCTTCCAAACCAATATGAAAGGACTATCAGCTTGGTTAAGGGTTTGAAAAATATGGAAGGCATGGTTTTAGCTTACTAAATGGTGGAGGAGCTCTTTGTTCCAGACACACACTTTCCCAAGTTGGAAGCTCTGGCTTTTAAGGTAGAAGGACTAGTTTGCTTCCCTCTCAGTTTCATTAATGCTAATTGGAGGAAAGAAAGAATTCCCATATTGGCCTTCTTCCATGTTGACAATATCAGGATGAAGAGCTGGCTTGAGCCATGGAACTTTCACAGAAGAAAGCTGTGAAATATTTACCAGCTTATCCAATGATATAAGGGGGAGAAAACACTCTATGAGCTGAGTAAATTTCTACTCCTGTTGCTGCGTGTGATTATAACAAGCCTTTGCGAGCTCTCATGTCTATTTTAGCCTTTCAGAATGCTTTTATCTGCTTTTGCTGTCATTGTTTCTGAGTCAAGGGTGCTGTTAAGCTGAGCAGCTAAACTGAGGGAACTTCATAGGCCATAGCAATCTTAAGAACAAAGATACTAGAGTGCTCTAATTGTTTATCTGCCCAATATTTTATTCCACAATATCCAAAGTTTGAAAGTTGCTGGCATGGGGATTCAGAAACAAAGTGTCTCCCTGTAGCTAGCAATGACCAGGAAAGCTCTCCATCATGCAGCAGCAAGAGATTAGGGAGCATGCCAGAAACTCAGCAGTCTCAAGGAAGAGTAACAATTATATATTCGATGTATGTCATACTTGATAACATTGAAGATAAAATGATCATATGTAGAATCTGGCACACATCATTTCCATAATTCTGATACCCCGTGTCTGTCATGACCACACTTTCAAAGTGAAAACCACACATATTCTCAGTCACTCATTTTAGAGAAACTAATCACTCCAAACCAAAAGTATGCTTCCAAAAGAACACGCGCAAGTGTCAGCACTGCCAAATTGTGATTCAGGAGCCAAGTATGTACTTTTCTCAGAGAAGAGGATGTTTCCTAGAGTTTCCTAAGAGTTGTGAATTTGGTCATGAAACATCTATTAAGACTCCATGTAGAGAGGAACAGTTTTGCAAATTTATGTTCTTATTCCAGTGTTGAGCTGTGATCCCAAGTGACTTTTACAACCAAACCTGTTACCTCGATTATACAGTCAACCCTGTGAGTGTGGTTAAGTGCCAAGTTTGCATGCAATTGGGAAAAGCCTGTCATTGTTTCCAACTGCAGGCCTCTGAGGCATGTTTCAGGGCTCAAGCCTCTGGGCTGATGCCAGGCTGTTACTAGGGAGACTGCGTTCTTCAGAAATCAGTCAACATCAAGAACCCACACAGAGATTTGTGTCTTTCAATATCCTGGAGTAACTGACCAGAGCAAAACAGTAAGTTGTTCCAGTTGGCCCTGAAAGGTACAGCTTCTGACACATCAGTCACTGGTGTTGGAAGTGATGACTATGTCACACTAGTTAAAGCAAAGGCAGTTTGGTATTTCACTGAAGTTCTCCACAAGACTTGTACTTTAATATAGATTAATGTGGAATGCAAGCAAAACCAGGAAATTGTACCAGAGAGTTTATTTATACTGAGTTAAGTCAGTTGATGCAGCACCAAAAGCTATAGATCTTATAAAACAAAAACCAGTCCCAAGTCTCTTAGAGCCTGAACACAACTTGTTTTAGCACAACAGAGCTTGTGCCCACTAAGACCATTATTGCAGAAAATCTTTAATGTGGGAGTGGTTGAATTTCTGGTAAGCCATGTCCAAAGTCCAAATCAAAACTGAGTAGCTGCATATCCTACTAGATCTCTTCCTTTAATGCCCTCTTGTACAAAGCTCTCTCTTCTTTGAAAGGACAGGGTAGCTACTGAAACGTAAGGACACAGACTTCACATTGAACTCACCATAGTGGTTATATAGTGTTACTTCTTCCAAGGCATGTCAGGCCTATTTGGTACACATGGCAGTAACTTGAAACAGGTTTTCATTTACTGAGGCTTGTTCAATCACACTTCTAGGCATTTCCACACCAAAGAGAGTTTGTATTTTATGAGGTATAGCCATCTGCACTTCAGCAAATTTATACTGGATAGAGTGACTGATCTCAAATTCACTTTTAAGTAAGTGAAAAACTTGAACATACCAGTTATCTCAAATGACAGCTTTTGCAACTGGAAACTCATTTAAAATAAAAATAGGAGTTTAAATCTTTTTTTTAAAAAAGCTATAAGATCTTTCATCACTTCTTCATGTTTCCATGTGCAACTGTGGTTGAAGTGGAGGAAGGCTCTGAAGTTATATGACTGCCACTGTAACACTTGATCAGGAATGATGCTAGGAGCACCTTTCTCCTCCTGTCCCTCAAGAATCACTGTTGCTTTCTTATCATGATGCTTCTCTTCTGTCTTTTCTGTGACTTGTTTCCATGCCTTCTCAGAACAATGCTGACAGTTGGTGATTTTTCCTTTTTGCCTTCAGCACGCAGAAGCCCTGTAGCCTAGCTCATTTCCAATATGACTGGGCAGGTCCAAAACCCTGCTTTTTTGGGCTTTATCACGTTACTACTTAAATAAATGTAGTACATTTACTTAATGAACTCAGAACATTACCTGAACAGTTACGTTTTTAACTGAAACAGTTCTCAAGGCAGTCTGGGAATGTTACTGTTGGTCAGCTTAAGACTTCCTTGAGGTGGAGACAGTATGTTGGCACTAATAATACATATCAGAGCCAAAGCAAGTAGCCAGTAGTTGAGTCATTGACATAAAAATCAAGTTTCACAAATTGGTATCTCTGCCTGACACATAGCCACATCAAGATCTTATCCTGTTTTGTGGGTTAGAGCTCTTGGAGTCAGCAGAAGTGCAACTGAGATGGCTGTAATTTATTTGCAGTGACGTCTGTAAGATGGATGCAGTCATTTATGCATTGTATATATCTAGCATGAATTTAAAATGTCCTTGTTTATAAGGACTATGATCTGTCTGCTGTTATGAGCAGCTCTCTAACTTCTGCTTTTACAATTTGCTATGTATAGTGTGCAGTCAGAAATTGTTCTTAAATGTTGTACAATAAAGAGCCACACGCTGAAAAGGAACCTGGACCTTTGAGCAAAGGAATTCTAGATTTAACCTTCTTATCCCATTACAAATGGGCACACATTAAAATCTGTACAATGGCTACATATCTATAATAAGATTGTCCAGTGTCTTGCTAAAATACCACTAAAATTATACAGAATCATAGAATAGTTAGGGTTGGAAAGGACCTTAAGATCATCTAGTTCCAATCCAGCCTTGAACACTGCCAGCAATGGAGCATTCACAACTTCCCTGGCAACCCATTCCAGTGCCTCACCACCCTTACAGTAAAGAATTTCTTCCTCAGATCCAATCTAAACTTCCCCTGTT
>JASSUY010049723.1:0-60985 GCA_032466535.1 Forpus xanthops
AAATTTCTTTCAGTTTGGAACAAGGTAGAGCATAAAAATACATATGTATGTAAAATGTATAAACTGATTCAACTGTATCAGTTATCAACTATATCAAACTGTATGGTAGGAAACAGCTGCTTGATGCTGCTTGTGTTTTTAAGTGTATCCTCAATATATTGGTAGCAGGGTGGGTCAGCAGAGCTGTTGTGTATGATGCTGTTGTTGCTTGGAGTATCAAGGCTAGGAGCTGTGAAGACAATGGAAGCTGGTTCTTTTGATTTGGGTCTTTTCCTTTTTGCCATTTTGAATGTCTTGTTTTAGTAAAATGTGTTGGAGGCTATAAAATGTATCTCAGAAGAACTCTGAATGAAAGAAATAAAAAGAATCTCTTTTCTCTGTAACTGTAGTACCTGGAATAGGTATTTCTCGAAGGTAGGAATAACTGTCTGCTTGATAATGTGACGCTGGTTAAACTGTAAGGGTTCTCACTAAGAAATAGGAGTCTTGTATAAATAGCTGCTTCACAGATACAACTTCTTTCTTTGTTATTCCTTTTCCCCTGGGGAGAGAGTAGGTGCAACAAAACTTGTCCAGATGTTCTCCATCGTGACTGGACTGCTCTGCTTTCCTCCTAGACAGTGGATTGTCCCCCAGTTTCACAGACAGCTCAATAGACTACATCTTGAAAGCATGATTACTACTACAGATGCTCTGTAGTTTATCCTATTTGGAGCAGAGAAATAGCAGGTACACTAAGGATGTAGTGTGGTGAGGGGTTATGAAAAAATGCTGTGCTTCACTTCCTTAGAAGAAGGGTGGAAGAAAGTACGTGGTTATCGCTTCCAGGTCATCTGATTTTTAGTTTTTTTTTCCTTTTAATAAAACACAAGGCAAAATGTTAAATATTCTGCACTACACTCTTCATTGTGCTATTTTTGGCTGATCCTATAAGGAAAATAGATATTATTTAAACACAACTCACTCTGAGCGTGTCTTCACTTCCTTCTGTCCCCACATTGTTTCACATTTCTAAACATTGAGCATACCAATCAATATGCCATTAAGAAGAGAATTAACCTGGGAGAAGCTTGCATGTATTTACATGTAGTAGCTTATTTCTTGGTCTAAAGTTTTGTGTTGCCTTTCCTCTATGTCATATACTGTTCTTTTTTTTTTTAAGAACACTCCAAATATTTGGGCAATTACTACTAGTAGCGAGGTTTGCCATGCCCTATCTTAATTTTGTTAATGTGAATTGCTGGTACAGCCCTTTGCAATGCTTGGCTTGCAGGCAACATCAGTCAAATGCTTGTAGCTACCTTTTTTGCTTCTGTTTTGTAATAGGTGGACATCAAGGTATGAGGCTTCAGGTCAAATGTTCTTGGTTACACACATGTAGTTAACAGAAATCTATGTTGCATAGACAAAGACGAAAGTTGGATTTGATCTTTAAGTCTTGCTTCATTTACACTTACGGTAGTCTGGGGTTTCTGTGGGCTGGATTGAATGCCCAATCTCAAATTTGGAAGTTCTGAGGCTGTCTGTGCCAACCATTAATTTCCTATGGTGTTTGTACAAGTCTGAAAGTAAAACCCATCCTCTTGCTTTCTGAAGTATGTGCCTAGAAACTGCAAGCAAATGTAATGAGATTTGATAAAAGCTGCCCATAGCACGTAAGAGCAAGGGATGTGGCTCTTTGGGATCTTCTGCAAAACCTCTCAGTTGATCTTGATGTGTGAATTGTCACAAGAGCAGCTGAGCTGTGCACCAAATCCTGATCTAGTTAACACCACCTGTGGAGCAGACTTATTCCAGTAAGAATCTGATGTTGCACAGTGCTTCTGTACCCTGAGGAATGAGTCACTTGTGAAATTCAACTGTGAAAGTCTTAAGGTCAAAGAAGGAGTCTGCAAATGTCAGTAGATGACAGCAGCTGCAAAAGAAGGGCTTGAGGAGTGGGCATATTTTGCACTCTGTAGCATGTTTGGTCCAGGTGCTTCAATCCATTTTTTTTTTTCTTTTCTCTCACAGTTTTGTATTGTATAAAATGGGCCAAATTTGTCCTTGGCCCAGATCTGTGGACTTAAATGAAGCAACATTTGGTACCCTGAAAACACTAGATAAATGTTCTGCCTGTTCTTTAAGATTATAAAATCCCCAAAGTAAAGCCTATTTTCTAGCACATTTTTCTTTTTGGACAAGAAGTGTGTAATTTTATGATTAAACTTCTGGGCAGTTATAGTTCTGCAACATCACAACCTTATCTCTCTGTGAACTAAATGGCAATGGGAAGTTGTGGCTGATATTTGAGTTGTTATTTATAGGAGGAAAAAATAGAGTGTAGAAATGGTATAGGAATTAAGGAAACAAAAAGGCTTGCCTGAAGTCTCCAAAATACAGGACTGACTTTAAAAGTGGTACTTGGATACACAAATGCAGCTGCAGACGGAGAGGAGAATTGTGTTTCACTTGCTGCTGCAGTACTCCTTATGTTTTGTTTTTCCTCTGTCTTGGATAGAAATTTTGAAAGCCCATTTGTGTGTGCGTGGAGGGTATGAAATTGCAGTGAGTTTTCTTTAAACTCACTGTTTCAGTATCACACTTGAGCAGTTCACAGCAGCATCCTTCAAACCTTCTAAAAATTGTTTTTAGACAAATCTTGTGATTGCAACAGCTAAGTTACTGAAGTACTGTATTTCAAGAATAATACAAGTAAAACAAAACAAAAACCCAAACCCTGGGCTGTTTTCTTTATTCAAAGAAATTCATGCAGCTGCAATGCTCTGGTGGCAGAGTTAAGGTGGTCTGGGGTGGAGATCCAGAGTGACACCCAGCTGGGTCAGGTTGAGAAGCTTGAACTCAAATTATGGCAATGATGCAGGCACAGCTTGAGTCCAGGCCTCTATTGCTTGAGGTGACAGTTAATCAGGGCAGTAGGTACCTCTGTACTTTTTCATCTGGAGAAGCCAGTGGGCTGGTAAGAATTTTGCTGCATGTCATCTGAGTGGAAGTCCTGGTTAACCATTTCCTTCCTTCTATGTCCAGGCTGTACTGTTAATCATGAAGCTTTTCATCTTCAGGACAACAGGAACAAGCTCAGATTCCCTCAAGGTACTTACTGAAACAATATTGCGTAAGGCAGATTGTAAGTCTTCTCCTGTGTAAATTTTATCCAATAAAACTAGAACGTACTAGTTCTTGGTTTTGAGTAGTCCTGTAACCTCTTGAATTATACTATAGAGTAAGAGAATCATAGCAGTTATGGTTGGAAAGGACCTTAAGATCATCTAGTTCCACCCCCTGTGTCATGGTCAGGGGCACCTCACATTAAGCCATCTCACCCAAGGCTATGTCCAACCAGCCCTTGAACACCGCCAGGGATGGTGCATTCACAGCTTCCCTGAGCAACCCCTTCCAGTGCCTCATCACCCTTACAGTAAAGAACTTACTCCTTATATCCAGTCTAAACTTCTCCTGTTCAAGTTTGAACCTATTGCTCCTTGTCTTCTCACTACAGTCCCTAATGAAGAGTCCCTCCTCAGCATCCCTATAGGCCCCCTTCAGATACTGAAATGCTGCTATGAGGTCTCCACGCAGCCTTCTCTTCTCCAGGCTGAACAGCCCCAACATTCTCATCCTGTCTTCATACAAGAGGTGCTCCAGTCCCCTGATCATCCTCGTGGCCCTCCTCTGGACTTGTTCCAACAGTTTCATCTCCTTTTTATGGAGAGGGCACCAGAACTGCACACAATACTGCAAGTGAGGTCTTATGAGAGCAGAGTAGAGGGGCAGGATCATCGCCCCCTTTGGCCTGCTGGTCACACTCCTTTTGAAGCAGCCCAGGATATGGTCGGCTTTCTGGGCTGCAAGAGCATGCTGATGGCTCATACAAAGTTTCTCATCGACCAACACACTGAAGTCCTTCTCCTCAGGGCTGCTCTGAATCTCTTCTCTGTCCAACCTGTAGCTGTGCCCGGGATTGCTCTGACCCAGGTGTAGAGCCTTGTGCTTGGCAGGGTTAAACTTCATCAGGTTGGCATCAGCCCACCTCACAAGTGTGTCAGTGTCCCTCTGGATGGCATTCCTTCTCTCCAGCATATCAGCTGAACCTCATGGCTTGGTGTCATTGGCAAACTTGCTGAGGGCGCACTCAGTCCCACTGCTTACATCACCGACAAAGGTGTTGAACAAGACGGATCCCTGAGGGATGCCACTCGTTACTGGTCTGCAGCTGGACATTGAGCAGCTTCCTAGCCTCTTCCAAGTTTGCTAAAAAGTATCTTTACTCTAAAACTATTTAGTACCACCCCTTTTTTTAATATATATTTAAATAGTATTTTTTTTCAATAATCAGAACTGTACCAACTTGGGCCATTTTCTTGATTGGAAAACTGAGAAATGCACATGCCCCTGTGCACCACCCTTATACTTACACCAGACACCCCCCAACCAAAAACCATATAAAAACACAATTAAAAAAAAAAAAAAAAGGAAAAACCCCACCAAAATCCCCTCTGTGCTTGCCAGGCATGGATCTTTTTGTTTGAAATATTTTATGTATTTTTTTAAGGTGTCAGAAACAGAACTTTAACTTATACTTTTAATTGCTGTTCTAACCACAAAGTTGCTTTTGAGAAAAGGCTAACCATCAGGATACTATCCAAGAAATGTTGGTCCTGATTTTACCTGGATCTGTTATTCTTAGGCTAAAACTTCAGAGCATAGACATTGTGGCATAGCTATTACATGCACAAATAAACTCTTTAATGTTGGCTTGCTGTGTCTAATAACAGAAGTATGTTTCACTGTAGCTGCAATCAGCGCACCAAGAAGTGTGTGCAAAAGCGATGATCGTGAGGGGGTGGTGGTGATTATACAATACAATTCCAAGTGACAGCATTGCTCTGTAAAACCCTTTGCCCCGTCCTCAGATGAAATGGTAAATGTAACTCCGAATTTCTGGGTGAGATGCCAGCAGAGAGGAATAAGCAGAGAATCTTCGAATCTGAAACTAAGAGTTTCTGATTTTTGAGCAAAAAAACCATGTGCAAGCCAAGCCTGCTGGCTTACCAATTGGTATGTGACCTGGCTGCCACTAGAGAGGGACGGAGCTCTATAAAGAGCAGGGGTGCTTTACTTTATATAAAGTGCTGATTTCAAATAAATGATTATTGCTTGGGTCTTTTTTTGGGTTGTTGTGTTTTTTGGTTTTTGGTTTTTTTTCAGCTTTGTTTTTTATTTGAAGGTAGAGAGGATGGGTGTTAAATCAGACCATTGTTTATACACAAGAACAACTTCATAAGCAAAGTTTTGTTGCCCAGAAGCATCTTTAAAAAGAAGGAAGGCTTCACGTTCCATGCAGAGATCAAACTTGCAAATATTCTTATCATAAATCAACAATTAAGGGCGCAGCTGTACTGTGGAAGCTGAAAACAAATTCCTGACCAAACTGGATGAACAGGGAAAGTGCCATATCCTGTATGAAATGGGTGCACAGAGGCTTCCAAAAGAACTTGGAAAAGCAGTACAGTTCTTACATTTTTCCTTTGTGTGATGTGTTTTTATTCTGCTTAGCTTTATTTAGCTGTGACTCCAAGTTCTGCTGCTTCACTACCCCCCCCCCCCTTTTTTATCCCCCTTCCTCTCCCTTCCCCCCTAAAAAAAAAAAAAAAAAGAGAGAAAAAAAACCAGCCTAGAAACTGTGGGGCCAACTTTGGTTCTGTGTGTAACTGCAGCCACTAGTAACTGTTAGGTGCAGGTTTGCATAGTTCGATCTGCCAGTGGCCTTACTCTTCCAGTCTGTGTTGTCAGATCAGTATGGTTTACATACATATATATTTTCTCAAAGTAATTGCACATGCACTCTGCCCCCAAGTTGCTGCATTACCTGTTCTGTCACTTTGTCTTAAGCCTTCAGTTCTCTTAATTTTTACTTTTATCTCATTTCAGATTAATGGTAGAACACCACCCACAATTTTTGAGCATCATAGAAATGAAACACGTAGTGTTAACATCAGTTTATTTTGGAGGATTTTTTTTTATCCTTGCATTTTCTGTTTAGGGAGTAGACACTCGCAGGACAAGGGCTGATTTTTGCCTCTGTAGTTAGGGCATCCTTCCTAGCTGTGCTTTCTGCTCTGACACGACAAATTTTTCATAACGTGAAAATGCTGCTGCTCTTCACCTCTTTCTCTGTTTTAGTCCACAAAGATTCTGTTATGCTGAGCAATATGTAATGCCACTCTCCTTTTCTGTTTCTTAATTGCTTTTTTTTTTAATGATGAGAAAGTATCCTGAAGAGGTAAAATTAACATTAAAATAATTTTAGGAGTCACAGAATGCTTTAATAGTTTTGTTTTTAACTTCTAGCTTATGTTGTAATGCAGAGAGACTTAGCAGCAAACATAGGCTCGCTAGTCAGGGTATATCTGTTTCTTCTGGAAAGCAAGTATGTTCTTTGTCTCACTCCATTAAAAATAGTAAGCCCATGAATATATTGAAGGCTCTGAACTATTAGGAGGTGGTTGTTGCTGTGGAGGTCCACAGTCACGCCCACCAGAGGGCATTTTATTACCAATTTCTTGGGGAGAAAGTTTTTTCTTAAGTCATGAATAAAGTAGTAAATATTGGATGGAGAATCAGTATATGAAACATTGTACAGATAGCTTTTTTGTTTATATATAAATACATATGCTTATTTCCTGGCTGTATTTATATGTAAATAAGTAATGATGTCAGCTTGAATGGTTGGGTTTCCCCTCTGCTTCCTAAATACTTTCTATTTTTACTCTGGGATAATCTGAGAAAAAGGAATTCTTTAAAGCTCTCCCACAGCTGGTATAGCCATCAGTTACCAGGAAACTGGCCTCCATACCAAACATGTGCAGCAGATACTGTGGATGATTACAGTGTACTTCTACTCCCCTCCCCCTTTCCAGGGCTCTCAAAAGCAGAGGCTGATGTTCATTTAGGAGGCTGGAATTTGCAAATATACTTAAGAGTGAAGCCCCTGGATCTTAAGGAGACACTTGGCAGCCAGGGAAGTATACATCTGCCAGATGGACCTGACATCTTGCTTTTGGCAGCAGTTAATGCTGAGGCGTGATATGCAAAATCCAAGAATGACAGCTAGGAAATGAATTTTTATTTTAAAAACTATTTCGGTTTTGTTTTGTCTTTGTTTTTGTCTGTCTTCTGTTACAAAATAGAGCCTCTGGAGGAAGGAAAAAAAACCAACACACTTCTCAAAATACCTTCTCTTGTCCGTTTTCAGGATGCTTCCTTGTAAAGTTGACATCTTGGCTGAAGGTTGGGCTGCCCTGGTTCAGATGTGTGACCTTCCTCAGCCTGGTACAGCACACATAATGTGATTAATTTCCTTTGGTTCCCTGTGGACGAATACATTCATTCCACCAGAGCCCCCATGACTTGCTTGCAGCCTCAGCGGAGGCCTGGGGTCATCTGAGACTAAGCTACAAACCTGGGCAGGGATTTGAACAGCCAGTGCTGTGACATGTGCACAGAGCAGTGGTAAAAGCCCTTCTCTCTGTGCAGGACCCTCTGTGCATGTATGTAAGATGCAATGTGATCTGAGTAGAGACTTGGATACCCATCGTAAGTGAGATTCTGAGACCTGTGGTTAGAACCCCATGTTGCATTCGTGGCCGTATGGATAAAGATGGAAATTATTCAGGACTTGTCTGTTGCTTGCTAAAAGTAACGATGTTGTGAGGATGGCAATGATGAAATGTAGAAATTCTTGTTCTCCGAACTGTACAGGTTGGAAGGCAACACCTTGTTAGGGTGGAGCAAGCACAGACCTCCTGCCACTCCATGCTGAATGAAGTGCGCTCCGCAAATGGTGGTTGGGGAACTGTATGGAAACAATTATTCAGACCTTAAAAACAATGTTTGCAATGAAAGTGAGGTGGAGAATTAATCAAGACTAGCTCCTGTCTGATCAGCAGCAGGCAGTCTCCTAGTAGAATGCCTGAATGTTTTCACCCTCTTTATTAAGATGATAGATCCTTTAGCCAAGAAATACTTTTTTTTTTTCCCCAGCAGTGTTAGTGTCTGTGCAAATAAACAACTTGTAAAAGAACTTTATAAATCCTCTAGGACTGGAATTTTAAACAGCAGTTCTAGCTAGATGGATTTGCTTTCTAGAACTGTCCTGATGATTTGATGAGACTTTGTATTTGCCACCTCTTCTTGGGTGAGTTTACTAGCTTCATACTTGCAAGTGTTGTAAATATAAGTTGTGGGTAAGAGTGGAGGGCTTTTGTTTTGTTTGTTTGCTGATTTTTTTTTTCTTTTAATTAATACTTAAAGGCTCAAGTATAAATTAGCATTAAAAGGGCTTTGGATCTGATCCTGTAGTTATTTCCTTTGCTTTTAATTTTGCCTGTGGTGATGAGCTAAACTAAGTATAAACATGGGGACTGAACTGTAAAGACTCAAGTGAGGCAGTGTTGTAGTGGGTGAATTTATCTGGTAGTAACTTTGTTAGGATAAAAAAAAAACAACCTGAAGACACCACCCTGTTAGGATAAAAAAAAAGTAGATGGCAGCACTAAGCTGTTTTGAGGGAGAGAGTATTTGAAGGTGAGAAGGATGAAAAAGCCTGTTAAATCTGCAATTGCAGTAGTGCAAAGCTCCCGCAACACTATAGTAACTCATATTAGCAGAAGAATCTTACAATCTGGTTTCCCTGCTGTTACACTGGGAATAGATACTACTGCTTCCTCTCATTTCATTAGCAAGGACCATATGAGGTCTCAATGTAATTCTGTACTAAAACAAGCTCATATCTGGGTTTCCTACAGAGTGACTTAAGGACATGACCCGGCTGCTGTTTGTATCTTGGTGTTGTTAGCACTATTGTTATTGTATCAGAAAAAAATCATTAGCTTCCAAAGTATATACAAAAACATACTTAATTTCAATGTATTTTAATTTTGGTGTGTAGGTCTGTGGCAAAGTTCTGGGGGTTATTTGCTCAGTTAGGAGGACCATGTAACCAGCCATCTTGTTTGACAGAAGTAGCCTGTAGCAGACTGAAATCTTATAAACATGTTGATTATTCAGTATTTGAATTGGTATTTTGATGTGCTTCAGCAGAAACCTTTCATATTGAAAGCAGCTACTTGTCACCTTTGGTTAACTTGTCTGCTTTGATCAGTCTGGTGGTGGAACACTGATGTAAGGCACCTCTGGAGCAAGAAGCCTCTGGGACGTGGAAGGGGAAATAGTTGCATTGGAGCCAGGTGACCACCCTGCTTGAAGAATGCTTTTGATCAGAGAAAGCCTGCCTTTCACTTTCTAAATTCCATAATAAAGGAAAAAAAAAATCATTAGTTTGTTATTGTTCTTGCACCTTGAGGCAGTCTGCCCACCGGAGTTGGCAATATGTGCCTAGGAAAGGGGAGAAACTTTCAGGAAACAGAATGGAGAAAAATCCATGTGGTTTAAATTTGATGTAAGCACAAAACCTGCTGCTTCCAGCGTTTTGTCCAACCAGTGCTTTCTTTGGGAGCAGGAGTGGCTGCTGAGGGAAAAGAAAGTGAGCTTCCCCCAGAGCAGATGGTGCTTGGAGAAGGGCTTTGTAGGGGATGCAAACCAACAGGTAGCAGAAATGGGCTAACTGGTGTTACCTGCTGAGAATGAAGGTCGATTTATAGGATTTAAGTGTTTCATAGAAACAAAGGCTTGCAGAGGCTAACTGAATCAAGCTTAGACCAGAGCTGCAGTGCCTCCTTCACAGAGAATGTCTTCTACCTGCTCATAGCTGTGGGCTTTAAGTCTCCTGTTGGAAGGTGTTTTATACTGCTGGAGGATGTGATGTGGAGACTGACAGAGCCATATCAAAACTCCAGTTGAAAGAGAACTGTAATGATCATCAAGTCCAACTCCCTGCTCCTCACAGTACTACCTGAAACTAAACCATATAGCTAAGAGCATTGTCCAAATGTTCTTTAAACTCCAGCAGGCTTGGGGCTGTGCCCACTTCCTTGGGGAGCCTGTTCCAAAGACTTACAACCCTGTCAGTGAAGAACCTTTTCCTAATGTGTCATCTTAACTGATGCAGCTTCATTCCAATTCCTCATGTCGTGTTGCTGGTCACTGGAGAGAGGAAATCAGCAACTACATATGCTGCCCCCCTTGAGGAAGCTGTAGACTGCCATGAAAGCACCCCTTTTTTTCACTAAGGTGAACAAAGTGGCACTCCTCCCAAGTCCCCCTCTGGACTCAAATAGTCTGATGTCCTTACACTGAGTTGCTTGAAATTCCACACAGTATTTGAGGTGAGGCCACACCAGTGCAGTGTAGGGTGGTACAGTCACCTCCTTTGACTGACTAGCTAAGCAATGCTTGATGGGCAGTGCAGCATCATGTTCTACCATCAACCCAAATCTTGGGACCTAAATGAGGGTGATCCTCTCTTACTCCAGGCAGCTGATTCAAGCAGCCTGGGGCCCTAGCTGGGGCCTAATGGGAGTGCAGGTCCTGGGGCCTATCTTGGTCTAGGCTGGCTGGCATTTTGGTTCTTTATAATATTGATTAGTAGAAATAAATGACAGAGTTGTTGGCCATTGATATTGGTCTGCAACCCATGTCCTGCCCTAACAGAGGCAGCATGGGTTGGTGGGAAGGTGCCAAATCTCTCCCCTGCCTGAAGACTCGGAGCTCCTGCTCAGCCAGTGAATGCCTCAAGGTGGCTGTTTGCTTCATCCAGTTAGGAATTTAGAAAACGACCTGGTTGTTTTTTTGAATCTGTCCTTAGTATTTTAAAAATTGACAAAAAACCTCCAAGGAAGAATTGTTACTTTAGTGCATCTGTTCTGCAGCTTCCCTGGGGTTTACTGCTCATGGGGCTTCTGCTAGTAGGCAAGCTAAAAAGAGATGATCAACATATTTAGTCATAGAATATCTCAAGTTGGAAGGGACCCATGAGGATCATCAAGTCCATCTCCCTGCTCCTGGCAGGTCTACCTAAAATAAGCCATATGACATATGTGCACTTGCTTCATGAACTCTGACAGGCTTGGTGCTACGACTTCCTTGGGGAGCCTGTTCCAATGACCAGTCACCCTCTCAGTGAATAACCTTTTCCTAATGTTCCATCTTAACTTCTTTTTTATCAATTAGAAATAGAAAACATATTGTGAGGTTGAATATTTGGTGTAGTTAATAAGAAAATCCCTAAAATAAAAATAAAATAAACCAAAAACCTTACCCACGGACATTTTACACAGGTTGGTTAATAGCTTCTCCTGGTGTTTTTCGGGGGGGGGGGAGGGAGGAATCAGTTTTTTTCAAGGGCTAAGTGTATTGTATCCAAATGAATGTCAGCCTAAAAAGCTGACCATGGAGCTACAAGACATTTGGTCTATCTAATCGAGTACCTACTTCCAGCAGTTCCCGTGGCCAGCCATTTATAATAGGAGAACTGATGCTTTGAGCAGTTGTAATTATCTTTGTCTCTCACTACCTTTCAGGGATTATTCCAGAAGTTAAATACCTTGTACTAAGAGTCTTTTTTTATCATGGTCTCTTAAATCTCTTGATGTTCTTAATCATGTAAATGTGTCTGATTGCTTTGGGGGAATTCTTGCATTTTTGGCCTTGACAGCTGCTTCCTGCTTCCAGCTCTGCAGTCTGGTTAGACGTTTTGAGACTCTTATTTTTATCTGTTCTATAACTTGTAGCTTTTATTGAATTCCCCTTTGTTATGAGTCCAAGAGGAGAGAAACTGAAGTTATGACTTCTCTCTGCTAGTCATGATTTTACATTTTTATTTCATCTATAAGTCTGCTATTCAGTCTTCAGTCTGCTTCAAATAAGTGTCTCCACATCCAAAATATTGTTGTTACGGTCCTCTGAGCCCTCTTTTGAGTCTGCAGTATTTCCCCTGGATTTGGGTGTCCAGCACAGAGAGCAAGGAAGCAATACTGTTGATTTGATAATGGCACTTGAAAACTGCATTATTGTTCAAGCTAGCACGCTGAAGATTTTTTAGTATTGCTTTCCCTATCTGTCAGGCAGTAGTTTCAGGACTTTCCATGACCTCTTCAGAACGAACCCATATGAATTTCACTGAAATACTTCAGTCTAGTTTGCCCTCCCCACAATGAAATGACTCAATCTATTCTACTTATTTTAGTACAGGTTACCATTGGTGTTTTTAAGGATGGGAGTTTCCCTTTTACTTAGCTCAGTGGCACTTCTGAGTGATCCTGCAGGTTAAGGAGTTTTTAGGAATCTGAATTGGATCTTGTTCTGTCTTTGGAACTAGGCTAATGTCAATAAATTTGTGGATTGATTCTGATTTCTCACACCTGTCAATGATCCTGCAGTTATGCAGGCTTCCATTCTTTACCAAGGTTCACATCAGTAGGAGATAGCGATTTGCTAAAATTAAGATGTTCTCTTACTGTTCTAAGGATTAGATGGTAACTTTTGTTTTACTTCTTTTACTCTCATGAATACATGAAGAGAAGAATGACCAGTACGACTCAGCGTACATTGTACCCTCTCTGTTTGACAAGCTGTACAGCCCCTGAGGTTTCTGTTGGCTCAGGCTGGAGCAGTATCTTAACTGCTGTCAGTCTTGTGTTTGGGAGCCTCACATCTATACTGCAGCACACTGGTGTGTGTTGTATTTCCCCAGCTGAGCAATGCCCTTATCTCCATCCCACCCGTTCTTCCATATTGCCTTTATAATGAGTCAGGTTGAATTTCTTTCAAAAACTTGATCAAAAAATGCCCCAAACCCAACCTCCCCCTCAAGAAATATGGCTTCGGCTTCTGGCTGTCATTTCTCAGGTGCTGGAATAGTTGTCGCAAGGCTTCTACTTCTCTGTTGATTTGCGGTGATTTAAGCTGAACGCAGCTTATTTAAGAAATATATCCTAAACAATGTTGGCTGACTAGCAAGGTGTTGGTTTTTGTTTTCTTTTTTTTTTTTTCCCACTTCATGGGGTAGGAAGGGTTTGGTGTCTGTTTTCTTGGTTTTATTTAATTTTCATGAGAATTAGATCCAAATGTAAGTACCGTGAATTTCTTTCACGCTGCAAATTCTAAGAAAATATCACATATAAACACTGAAACAAACAAAAATATATCCCTTGCTTGTTTGCTTTGAAGTAATACTTGTATATAATCAAATGACTCCAGAAGCTGGCAGACTGCTTTAAGAACAACATCAAATGCGATTAAAGAAAATACTCAGTTGGCAACTGTTGGACCTTTATCACAGTTAAGGCTTCTTGGTGCTCCTGAAATACTGTGAAAATGAATAAATAACCATCTATGGAAAATCTGAGATGATAGTGGCTGTTTGGCCCTCATCTTACCATTCAGTGGCTGCATGGAGACCTCAGAGCAGCCTTTCAATATCTGAAGGGGGCCTATAGGGATGTTGGGGAGGGACTCTTCATTAGGGACTGCGGTGATAAGACAGGGGGTAATGGGTTCAAACTTAAACAGGAGAAGTTTAGATTGGATATAAGGAGGAAGTTCTTTACTGTAAGTGTGGTGAGGCACTGGAATGGATTGCCCAGGAAGTTGTGAATGTTCCGTCACTGGCAGTGTTCAAGGCTGTGTTGGACATAGCCTTGGGTGGCATGGTTTAGTGGGAGGTATCCCTGCCCACAGCAGGGGGGTTGGAACTAGATGATCTTAAGGTCCTTTCTAACCCTAACTATTCTATGATTCTATGACTTTTTACATTTCTGCAGTGCCTTTCGTTCATGTATGTCAGACTGCAAAGCTGTACGGGTGGAGAAGCTGAGATGCAGAGAGAAGGGATTTGCCTGAGGCTCTCAGATCAAATGTATTCCCAGTTCTGGTGGCAAAAATTGTGAATAGCACATTTTTCTCTAGGCTCAAGTAATATGTTGTCCTGGAGGCCAGAAATATTTATTTGTGTCTAGGCAGTCTCAAAGGTGACCTGCCCTCAGGGATGGGTTGGTGTATCTCAGCTGCAGCATGGAGGTGAAGCTTTGCTTGTGCTTCTGGCAGGCTGTAGTGATGACAGGCAGATGTAGTTTTATTAACTGCTAAGGGCAGTCTTATAAAAGTAAAATTTACTGCCAGTATGAGTGCCCATCCTAGTCCTCACAGAATAGATGGAGATAAGACGATGATATTTTATAATTTTTTCCCTCTCTCCTTCACATCCAAAAGCCTGAGGAATCTTCTTTGTCATATGCTGCCACAGCAGTGTCTTTGGCTTTCAGCACTTGAATTTTGACACTTCATTTTGTGAAATACCTATTCTTCATTTCAGTTGTGTATTGGCCTGTAGGACACTGCAGGCTTCTTAGTGAGACCCTCAGCCTGCTCCAGTGTGCCTGTGTGATGGCTGACAGCCCCAGAAACTATGTCAGAGCTGATGAATGTGGTATCCACAGGGGTAGGAAAAAACAGACTGGAGCTCTAGCAAAGACATGATTTCAAAACTGCGACTGAGTTCCTGAGTTTGGCAAAGGAGACTATGATGAGAATTGCCTTGGAGCTAATTAATACAGGAGAGTTTATGTCAGCAAAACTGGAAGGAAAAAGAAACAAAAGTTGGCTGTGCTTTGTGACAGCTTGCATGGAGGTAGAGGTTGAGGTTCTGTAGATGGATGGCTTAGGCAGAGTGGCAGAGCTGTTACGCTAAAGAGAAATGCAAATCTTTGATTTGGTGATTATAGGATGCTAGTGTAGATTAGAGCTGCAGGTTCCCAAATGGTTGGCTTATCTGTGTAAGGTTGGGTAGCAGGAGGCAGCAATGTTCTGGTTACCTATAAGAATGTGGGTAATTCTGATCTGCCATACAGTGCAAAGTGATACCTCTGGCACCAGGGATGTGCAGTGAGCCTTTGCACTGTCACAGTGACAAACGGAACTGATAGATGTGTGTAGGGCAGTGATCAGTCAGAAGGCTATCTTAATGGGTAGTCCTCATCTTATAGCTGCTCTGTGGCTGTGGAGTTTACTCTGTTGCCTGCAGGTAGGTTTTTTGCTTGTAAAACCAGAGTCCTGAGGCAAGAAGAGCCTTTTATGCTGTTCTGGGAATCTGGTCAGGTATCTCTTTCTGAGTAGTACAAGAAAGCCAGGGCTGTGGGATGGAACTGGCACTCTTCAGCAGGAGGGTATCCTTAGAGCATAAAGCTGGGGCTCAGGCCAGTATCAGAGCAGCAGTGGGAAATGCTGCTGCAGAGATGAGTGGTATAAGCAGCAGGTATCAGAGCAAGTAGAGTACTGGAAATCTGAAGCCCTGTCCAGAAGGGGAACATCCATGGAAGAAAAGTGGGGTGTGCAGGAAGGAAATGATAGAGCTTTTCTTGTTTGAGCTTAAAGGGGAATTAAGAGGATAATCTGCTGTGACAGCTGCCAGGTAGCTGGTGTACTGCTGCATTAGTGGTGCACCAGTCCTTTCCTAGCACCCGCGGCTGACAGCTGCTGATAGATGGATGTAGCCGTGGACGGGCCAAGTCAAGACAGTCCCTCCGTTTGGAAGAGGGAAGAACTTGGCCTATGGGGAAAAGGAGAGCAGTTACACAGAGCAAATACTTCCTTTCTGCTTGGAATAGACGATGATGGTAAAACCCTAATAGATCAGGTTGTACAGTGCTTTGAGCGACCTGGTCTAGTGGAAGGTGTCCTTTCCTGTGGCAGGGGGTTGGAAATGGATGAGCATTAAAGCTCCTTCTGACGCAAACCATTTTATGATTCTGTGATTTCCAGTCAATGTAGGCTGCAGTGTTGCTTCTGTAATTCTGAAAATTTTCAAGAAAGCAGGAAGTAGCAACTGAGAAGATTGTTTGTACTAATCTTACTGCTGAGAGCCATTAGGTGCTTGAGCTTTGAGTTGTTCAAATTGTTCTATTTCTGTATTTGAAAACTATCTGAGAAGCAAAATACTGTCCAGATATTTTCCAATTGCATTCTTGTATCTTCCAGTTGCGTACCCATAGAAGTTGACCTTGCTTTCAGCCGGAGTGTTGCCAACTACCTCCCTTTTTTTTAGTTACTACTTGATTTAATTGCCTTATCTGTTAGCTCTTTGCACTGATGGGGTTTCTCCCCATCAGTCTTGTACCTCCTTATGTAGGTATAGTGTAAGTCTTCAAGATTTGAATGGTGGCTATGGCAGAAAAGAGTTTAAAGTATTCAACCCTTTGGGGAAATGTATTGCTTCCTAACAAACTGGATGGGTCACCTTATATTTTTCTTTCTATAAGCAAGTCAGCTGTACTGTGGGCTAGTGGGGCTTGCTCTGACCTGAGGATCCAGAAGTCATGGTTTCCCATTTCCCTTTTTTGGCTGTTTATAGGCATTGCTTTAGGAATGAGAAATTTCTGCTGGTTTTGGTATTTGACTGCCTCATAAGAACTGGACTGAGAGGCTGTCACAGGACAACTTTCTAGAAGTGACTTCTTTCATCTGGCAGTGACATCTCACCCAACCAACAAAGCTGCATGTGGCAAATTATTTGCTGGTTTAGTAGCTTCGGTGTGTGGACCACAATGTTTTCTTAGCATGGGACCCAAGTCCTGGATTTGGGGTGTTCCCTATAGTTACCCACTGCCTGGCAAGTAATCCTGGCAAAGTGCACATGACATCTGTCATTACTAATTGGTCTCTGCAAACTTCAACCTGCATCTCACCTAAGAAGCAAAGGTTTGTGCTTTGAATTCGAGAAGGGTCTGGGTTTAAACTACCCTGTAAAAGCTTATGATTACAGAGTTAGCTGGTTGTTAGAAAAGACAAAACTAACAAACCAAATAAGAACATAGTAAGAAAGTATCCTTTAAAAACATTTTTGACAGTCAAAAGAAGCCTATTTCACAATTACAAAAGAAAGTCCTGGGTGTTTTCACAAATGCTTGCATGTGGCTTATGCCACTTCTGGACAGTTTAACAGTTAAGCAGTGGTGGAACACAGGTAATAATCACTGATGGAGGGCAAGCTTTAACTATATAAAGACTTAAACCAGTAGAAACTCTAACTTAAGTCAGAGGAGAATGTTGTAATGTGTTAGTTCACAGAAAGGGATGTCCTTTTTGAATCCAGCTGGACATTTTCAGCTTGAAAAGAATATCAGCAATACAGGTAGATACCAGATCTATTCTGTAAAGAGATGTCAGTCCCACTGCCTGAAATGAAAACTTCTCCAGCTCCATGCAGTACCACTGATCCTTTCCCACAAGGAGGTTCAGGAGCAGGAAATGTGGCTCATCCATCAGGCAAGTTTCTTGATGCCTTTTACTATTTTTTCATCACTTCTAGTGACAGAGGGCAGGCAGCATTTGCTATATCATTTGGTTTTGGGCTGATTTATATTTTCCAACAACAAAAAAGTAGCACTGGGTAAAAACAGTAGCGTGAGAGTGAGTTAAGTCCTGCAAAGTAGACAGGCAAACTAGTCTGCTAGGAAGTATCATAATTAAAAGCAAACTACGGTTGTCAAAACAAATGAACAAAATGCAGTTTATGGTACATTAACTTGTTTGCTTACTTGCACATAACCAAATTCTTTTGGATTAGCAGCAATTGGTCTTCCACTCATTAGTGAGCATTAATTAGATTCTATTGTGGTATGTATTGGCAAATTTGAGACCAGGGAGAGAGAAGGAAACAAGAATTGTTGGGAACATGACCAATACACTAATTGGCTTGATCTGAATTTAAAGGTATAATTTCAGCTTTTCTACCTGACAAGGGTCAACCTGCCAGGATGGCAGGGAAGTTGCTGTTGTTCCCTGCCACAACCCAGTTGCTCTGCGATTCAGGTTAGGTCATTACTTTGGGTTTCTTTGGGAAACATAAGGGGTATTGCGGACCCCCTTGTGCTGCAAGACTGGGGCCATGGTCTGACCCTTTGCTTCTCCCTGTTGTGCTTGAGAGGTGAGTGGTGCAGCTCAGCCATTTTCGTATTCCACCCTTCGGAGCTGCAGCTGCCTCTGTTGTTACTCATAGATTTCCCAGAAGATCGAAAATGAAATTGGGGTGAGTCTTGCCAGCTTTTTTTGCCATCTGTGAGGCCGTGAATGCCATTAGTGAAAACTGACCGTAGAAGAAGTTCTCATGTTGCTCCTGGGTGAGCTAATGACTGTGTCTGAAGCATTTCCATGCTACCAACATTGGGAATGAAACACTAGTTTTTGTCACAGTCACAAATTCAGTGACTGCAACAAAGGAGACCTCTGTGTGTGTGTAAAGGTGGCAGAGGAGATGTTTTAGCAAATGAATTAATTCTTAGAGAAGGGTTATGTGGGACAGGTTTTTTTCCCTGTCTGTGTCAAGCAGGTTTCTTTATTGACTGGTGAATGTTATATGAATAAGAGATACAGGAAAGAAACTGCATAATTTGTTTATCTGTGTTTTAATCAGATCACAGTTCCACATTTGTGTTCTCCTAGCTGTCTTAGTAAGGTTTTTTGGATAACAATAAAACACGAGTCATGTCACTCTTATCTTTTCTTGCTTCACCAAGCAAGACTCAAATGAGGAGGTCAGTTACACTGATACTGAGCCAAAGATCCTCAAGAGGTTTTCATTCAAGGAAAGACCACAGTGGCAGGCGCATGGAGGTGATGAAGCTCCTTAGTGTTTCTAGCATCCAGAATGCCAAGGAAGAAGTCATTTTTTCCTCAGGTCTGAATGTTATTTTTTCATCTTTGGTGGGGGATAAAGAGCTTGCTCTTCTCTTTGTGGAGCACTTGTTAATCGGTGTTCTTCTGTCCTTAGCATAGGTGTTTGTAAGCATCTGTAGTCAGAGGTATATTCCTTTATATTGTCTTGGTAAACTTGGCACAAAGTTGGTACTTTCCTGTATACTCTTAATCTCATCTGGAATGTTTCTAATAAATGTATGCTCAGTTTTGTCCCCAGTCTTACTTCTACTGGAAATATGATTGGCATATATATCTTGTGGTATTTTTTTTTTTTTTTAGGAAGCTTCTTTATTCAGAGAAATATAATAAGCAAAGCCAGATTGAAAGTGTTTGTTATGCTTGGTCTCCAGTGCTCCATTAGCTGCGTACTGCTGGCAAGTTTGGAGGGTTACAAATAGCTATCGTTCATGCTGAACTTCTTATTTCCAGGGTATTACAACCTCACTCTAAAATGCTGAAGTACTTCCAGTGGTTTTAGAAGAGACACAAGTTAATTTTAGAACTTGTGGTAAAAGCAGATTGATTAGTAACTTGGGGTAGACAGAGCATGAAGAGTGATGGGGTGTCATAACTATCTGGAAGAGTCATCTGTATCTAACTGAACTCAAGATGATGTCATATCTCAAGCTGCTCTGTGATCACTGAAGGCTACAATGAACCCAGCACATCACTGAAAAAGGACATAATTGCAGGAATTTAAAATTTGGATTATTCTAATAAATGCCATTGGAGTTTGGATTCCTGAACTAGATTCACTAGAGAAACATCAGTTCCTATCTTGATCTAGTCCCTAGGATTTTTTTTTAAACTGACTTTATTCTGTGTATCTAAAAAAAAAAAAAAAAAAAACAAAACTGAGAACCAAACTGATTTTGAGGAAGTTATTGCACCCCATAGAATTGAGCAGAATGCTGCTGGACTTCTAAAATCATGCTTTCAACCTCTGTACAAGGAATATAAAGTTGGGACATTTCCACAGTCATTTAAATCTTGCGGTGTGCTTTGAGTTTATCTGCAGGAACGTGTGGCATGTGCCTCCCTTTCTACCTTCTACCCCCTCCCAGAACTCTTCATTTCTATAAGTTTGTGCTCTATTGGATGTAAAATAAACATACTTGCCCCAGAAGGCTCTGCAATGCAAAGAAGAATAGAGGTCTGCCCTTTCCATGGTGACAGAATGCCTAAATAAATAGTTGCTAGTGTAAGCAGGTAAGATGGAGGAATAGTAGTTTAACCACTAGGAAATATATACAGAGTTATCAGTATTAGAAGAAAATCAGCTAAAAATGTCTGCCCCTTCCTGCCATTACATGGTGGATACAAGAGAAATATTTATCAATTTTCTACTTCCCCCCCCCCCATTTTTGATTTGAAAATTCTTATTGAATGGTGTAAGGGGATTGTCATCAACCAGCTATGCAACTAAAAGTATTTTTCCAGTCAGTAAAACCCCTTGTATAATTGTCTGTCCCATCACTTTCTAGTACTGGAAGCAGTCCTCTTCCTGCAAAAGAATGGGGAGTGCTGCAATGTAAGATCTTGTTCACAGAAAAATGTGTGCCTTTGTTTTAAAGACAGCAGTAAAAGGATTTGTTTTGGGTTTAAAATATGTCAGCATTGTAAAAAGCCAGCAACCCACTTTGTTTTTAAATGTCTAAATAATTGTTCGCATTCTGTGCCTTCTTGAATTATGATTAATTATACAGTTCACAATTTGGTAAGAACCAACCCACGAATGAAGTAAGGATATGCTTTTCTGCCTTTTTTATTTGTGAGGGTTTTTTATTTTATTTATTTATTTTTTTTTAAAGGCTGGCTCAGAAAGGCCAGCTGGTGTTATTGTAGAGTAATATGGGAGAGCTGTGAGCATCGAGGAGACACAGCGTGACGGAAGGCAGCCAGAAGGATTAAGGTATCTTAGAACTTCTTTGCCACAGGCTTAGTCTGGTGGCAGAGGGAACGTGTAATTCCCGCTGTATTTATTTTATTTGTGGTGCGAGTGAGGGAAGAGGTTGGAGTTTCACTGCTGCTGTCTGTAGGATGGAGACAGCAGAGCTGGCACTGGGCTGTCCTGGATGCACAGATGAAAGAAACAGAAAGCATGTTTTAAATCACCTTTTTCCTAAAGCTGTCTCCTATTTGGTATAAAAGGATAGTGAACGGGGCCATTCGAATGACAAAGGTCTCAAGGGGGGATTTGAAGTAATAGAAGCCTACACTGCTCATGCACACCACTTCAGTGTTAATGCTGGGTTGGCAGAACTCTACAAATACCTTTTTAAGTATTTTCACTGTGTATTCCAGGACTAATGTTGCCTCCTATCTTAGACAAATGTCCCATTTAACCTCTAAGAGGATAGGCTACTTTTTACTTACGTCCATTTTTTTTTATATAAGCAACAAATATAAGACTGTAGGTACTGATATTTTTGATACTTGTTTTTATGGAAATTCAGGAGACACTTGAATTAGATTCAAACAACAGCAATGTAAGTCTGCTTCAAGACTTGGTTTTATTTTGCAAATACCATTATACACATATACAAGCTGGCATCATATGCATACATATTTACATGCTTATATATGCATGTATTTGTGAGTGTACATTGGTATATGTGTTTTTTGAAAGTCCACAAACCCCATAATTAAAGACCCAAATTGTAGTTTGAAATTTTTCAGATTTATTCTAAGAATCTAGGTGTGAACCTTACAGTATCACTTCAATATTTGCACTGACAGTATCTTTTAAATACTTTCTGTATTTGATTTTAAAACATAAGTACTTGTGCCTCTTATCTTCTGCGGCCACTGTTGCTAAGAAAGAAAATCAACAGTCTTTGTAGCTATTTTACTTTCAAGGTATTGAGCCCTTGTGCCCTAATCTCTCTTGGAAGGGATTGTAGGAAGTGAAGTGCTGACTTGCTGCCTGTATTTAAATCCTCTTTGAGAACTTTTAATCTTTTTTTTTTTTTTTATTTAATATTTTCAAGTCCATTTGGAGCACAAGGCTCCTTACAGAGGCAGAGACACTTGTGTTTTAGGAAGGCAAGCACAACCTGTTTCTTGATGATTGAGATCTGTATGCTGGCATGTTTAGTAATCCCTCAGGAGAGAGGTTGGCTGGACCTTAGGAACAGCCCTTAAATACACATGCATTCACCTTCGGTAAAGCTGCTCATACAGTTGGAAATACCTCGTTCTCAGTAGGTATGCCAAAAGGCTTAATGGTGGCATTACATAGTATGGGGTTGACTGACATTATTGCCTTAGCTGGTCTGAACTGGCTAAGCTAAATGCCACCCAGCCCTTCTGGCACTATTTACAAAAGTAGTTTCAGAAAACTTGGAGAGCAAACAGGTGATGGGCACATCTCGAAATGGTGGCAGGTCAGCATGGCTGCAGAGGGACACTAATGCTTTCTCATTTCTGACTTAAACTTTTTAGAAGGAAGTATTTCACTTCTCCTCATGTATTTCTGAGATATCCCTGAATCAGAGCATTGACTGCTTTGTTAAAAATACTTGCTTAATTTCTAGGTCTGATTGACACTTTTGAGTTGTGGGTTACTGTTTGTTTTTTCAATTCGCGTCTGTTATGTGGCAAAAATATTTTTGTTGTTAGCATATGTGTACTTCATAGCTTCTGAATGTTATCTAAACATTGTTTAGTGTAATTTGTATGGCCAAAACCATAGCAAACAGCAAGTGCTTTTATTATTTTTCCCTCTCTTCATTAAATTACCATAATTGGTGCAAGATGAGCCTACACCTTAGCAAGAGGGGGAAAAAATTGCAGCTGGCAAGATTAAAGCCTAATCTGAAGTGAGTGTTGATAAAATAGATTTGAAGAGGGAGGCCATATTGTCACTGTGGCACTGTTAAATCTCTCTACCAAAACAATTGCATGTAAAGCTACACCTATGTGGCTAATCATGTTTGCATTGTTGAACATTTCCATAGCACAGCAGTGCTTGTGGTGCTGCTTTAGATTAGATTAGCTGCATACTGTGTTGAGTAGATAGCATTTTGAGTAGCAATGTGTCAAATGATACAGCCAGTATAAAGTGAGTAAAGCAGCATCTTCCATTCTCTTCCCTCTGCCTTACCCAAACCTGCAGGCCTGTCTGCAGGAGGCAATTTAAACTCATTAGAGTCGACAGCTTGGTATGACTGACCAGAAGAGTGATCTGAGAATACTTTTTTTTTTTTTGTCTGATGGAGAAAGAGACAGTTTTACTTGGAGAAGAATATTAATTTTAAGAAGTAGTGTTACCCAGAATTCACTTTGTCTCTTACAAAGGGAGCATATCACTGTTTCTTCTGTTGCACGGCAATTCAGTGATCAAGCCCTGTATGTACAGTCCTGCATAGGCTAAAATCTGGAAGCAGTTATTAAACAGAATAAATATGGGTTTGTTTTTTTTTTTGTTGTTTTTTTTTTTTTTTTGCATAGATGCTTAGGTCCTAATTAGAGATTATTTTATTTTTGCTTCAGACACCAAAAGGAGCTGGTGCAATATGAGAAAGGTGCACTTCTGTTCATGTAACTCCCAGGGCTATGTCTTTCTCGGGTGGCTGGCATAGGTGTGCAAACACAAAACACAATGACATCCCCATCTTCAGAGCATGTCGGTGACTTGGCAGATTGTGGATGCCTGTTGTATACAGAGGCAAAAAAAAATATGCAGCTGTGGCGTGTGCATTGCTGGACAAGGTGAGTTTGTTTTCAAAGCACAAGCCTGAATATGGTGCTTATTTTGTAGGTGGTGGGAGGAAATTTAATAAAATTGGTTTGGAAGAACAGATGCCTTCTAGACCACTTTAATAGCTCTACTGATTGTTGCTTGGATAGACAACTGCCACTGGTTTTCTTTTTAGTACGTTCACAGTGACATGACTCAGGCAAGCAGATACTCAATTATTAATGACTTATCTACAAAGGAAAATAATTAAAAACAAACCTAAAGCAATAGAGCACTTAATTAAGAGTTAGTGGTGGAGTTTCCCCTGTCTCTTAATGGAGAGCTTCCAAGACCAATTTTACCATCCAGAAAAAGTACCTGCTTCAGCCTGCCTGATTAAAAATGCTTCCCATGTAAACCAGAAGTTGGATCATACTTTTAGGCAGGCAAATAAGCTTATTGATTAGACACTAATTGGAGTTCTGCAAAGTGGAATGGAGCCTGTACATATTTCAGAGACTTCACATAGAAACCTGCATTAATTTTATGTTGGAAACATTTATACCGACTTGTATGATTCTTTCATTTAGTGTCTTTCTCCCTACCTTGCATGTGTGTTTTTCCTTTCAGTGCTAGCAGTGGTGTAGACTCTGCTCCCTTTTTACAGTCCCACAGATGATCCCAAGGTAGGAACTTATAGGAGGCCTAGGGAAACTTCATGACAAATAGAGGACCAAAATGTCTTAACTCATATCTGTTATGGCATCTCTTGATATCCTCTTGACTTGTGAACTCCCTCGGGCATTTCAGCAATGTCACAGTTACTGTCTTTCCTGTAGTAATGTAGATTTTTTTGATGTCTGTACCTCTTCCATGTCTTCAAAAACAATCTGTAGCAATTTTTCTCAATAATAGAAGGAAAATCCAAATGTCTTAAGTAGAATTGAGTTTTTTTCTGAAAATGCAAGTCAGCAGAATGCACTTATGGGATGTGATGTAAATCCCTTGCGGAAGAGCTGTGTGTGCAAATGGTCTGCTCATCTCTCCAAGAGGCCACATCCAGCCTGGCTCCTGCATCCTGCCCTGGTTTGCTGACACTTCCTCCCCCAGCAGGTCTCTGAAGCTCCTCCAATTTGGAGGACGCAGACCGATCAAGTCTTGTAGGAGTAAAATTTACATGAATAAAAAGCTGTTCAGGTCTCAGGAATTAAGTGGTTTCTGTTCATGGCACCAGAGACCATGGTCAGCTGCTTAAAAAGTATAATAAAATAAATTAACTCATTGCAGCAGAATTAAGTTTCCATAGGTGTTAATTTCCTCACATCTCTTGCTGTCTGGGTTTGTCTGTTGCTGTACATTTGCTTCTTTCCTTCAATGTCTTCCTCCCCTGTGTTTCAGTGGTTCTTATTTCCATGCTAGAGTGTAGTATAGTGTCCTTGCTTTTGCAGTCCTGTTCTGCTCACCTTCTGTCCATGAATGTGTCAGTATTTACTGAGAATGCACAAACAGCAAGTGTGCTTTGTAAGTGTTTAAATGGAATTTGGTAGCTTGAAATAAGGAGCAAAACCAGCAGGATGTGACCAACAACTGCTTTGCAAACCAAATGGGTGAGTGTTGTGTTAAATGAAGTCACGGTACTTTCTCTGTTATTTTGTTCTTGTCTTAAAATGCTGGCAGTCTCGGTACTGGAGGTTTTTATTTTCCCTGTAGTTCTCTGTATGCTGTGTTAACTGACAGTAGCTGGCTTATCAGGAAAATGATCTCAAGTCTTGTCCTCATGTCATGACTGACTGTGGTATTTTTGTTTCGCTTTTTCTCCCTCAAGACATAATACACCAGAGGAGGGCTTTAATTTAATTACTTGGAAAGAAGAGTTGGTGAGTGGTCACTCAAGATCTTGCAGAGGGTTTTAACCTACAACTCGTTAGCATTGCTTGCTAAAAAAACCCAAGCAGGCAGCCTTTTACAATCAGTGCAATCATCTGCCTTAATTATGTTACTATGTTCCCTATACAGAAGTAAGTAGCCAAAATTAAATTTTATAAGGAAGCTGTTAATGAATCTCAAGTCACTCAATTTCTGCCTTTTCAGTGAAATTAGAGATAATAAATAGCCAAAACCTTGGCAGTATCTGTTCTAAAACTTGTTTCTGGCTGAACTGTGTTTCCTCAGAGAATTAATGAGCAGAAAAATTATTTAAGCTGCAAGTTTTCTGTCCTTTCTGCTTGTGTGGGTGTCAGAGGCTGGATGGTGGCATGATGTCCTTTAGGTGGATGGGCAGAGAGAGCAGCATTTGTGAATCATTGAGCTCCTGGTTTGCATTAGTGATGGGCCCAAAATTAGCAACAGAGAGAACAGCAAAAGGGAGAGTTATTCCTTAGGTTCATTCCTACCTGTAATGGGATTTTGGCAGCAATGGCATCATGGCATTCGCATCCACATTGTTTCTGTTCAGTGTGTTTAGTTAATGAAGTTTTGTTTTCTCTGAAGGCTCAGCTTACATCAGTCTTCAGGCACGCGGAGGCAGTCGATTGCCACAGAAGTAAGCACCTTCTGAGCACCGTTGTCAGAGGACACGTTGCATTAGCGCAAGCTATCTTACTGTTTTTTCTTTCTGTGTTTTATTGTAGCTGTTCTTTGAAACTTTAGTACTGATCTATCAAAACTTGTATGCTCAGAGTTTCTGTAAATCACCTTTGATGGGAAAGCTGAACAGAGCCGCTCCTGCCGGTATATGCGTCTTGTCAACTAAAATGTGGTCCTCTGTTGAGAATTGCAAAGACTAGCATGTTCTCCCTCCCCTGAGGCAAATAAATACCTTTTGACAGTTAACTTACTAACTGTGTATTTGTGCATTGTGTTAAGCATGATTCCTGACGTACGTAATTACTTTGCAATAACAGATAAAAATCTCTTTATACTGGCTGGACCAAAAATATATTTCTTGCTACTTTGATTTGTAAGAATGTGGCATTTTTGAGGTGTTTTTAAGCAAACATGTTGTGTAAGTGCAGCTGTCTTGCTTATAATACAGGATTGTTGATTACTAGACCCTTAAAACGACAAGAGAAATTTTGGTCCATTTAGGAAATTCATGTCCATAATACAAAGCAGTCCAGCTGACAGCATTCAGTGTGGTGGCTCCTTTTCATATGTAAGATGTTTATCAGAGTGGTGGGGATAGTTTGGGCATTCTTTTTGCATGTCTCTGTATCTGTTACTAAATGTTAGGAAGCTTAAGGAAAATATCATCTGCATTTTTAACCTCAGTAAACAACCAGCCTGCTCTGAAGCTCCTGATTAGTGCAGAATTTGATCAGAAAACATGATTGAAAAAAGCAGCTTGTCACTGTGTGTGATTAATGGCAACTCCACCTGCCATGGAGCTTCCTAAGTGGTAACAGCAATCCAAACTCAAGTGCCCTCTTCACTGAGTCGCAATTTAGGTTGCAGATTTATTCCCTCATGTCTGCTCTGCCTCCCCCACTCCTGTAGAAGACTTTGAAGCTGGAAGAAATGATGAGACATACCTGTAAAGATTCGGGGTTGTCACAGGGAATTGCTGGCTGGTGTGGTGAAATAGTGGCACAGAGCAGTGCAGACCTGCCCAGACCTATTGGTGGATTTTGTTGCGGGTGGATAGGATATATAATACAGGTGTGCTGTGTTGCACTCAAAATAGGTACTGCTAGTATGAGATGCTATGCAGAAGTAGTTCAGGTGTGCTCAGCATGCCCAGGCAGGCAGTCCCACTGGCTACCCAGGCTTCTCTAACTAGATTTTAGGCATTTTTCAGGCTAGTTCTGTAGTAAATCTCAATGAGAACTCTTGTTACTTTCTGGGTTGTTTTTCTGCATATTTCTCAGTACTTAAGTAAGAACATAACATCTGCATCCTGGTGCTTCTCCCTGCTGAGCTCCTGTTTGGCTTGTGCTAAGAGCAAAACATACATAGCAATAGGAGCAAATCTCTATGTCCTCCTTGGCTTTTGAGAGCAACCCAGTTTGATACTATACTATTCTGGAAAACTAAAGATGCCTGGAATGTATTCCTCAGTAGTTGATGATTTCTGCATGAAGACTTGTAGATACACTAAATCATCCTGATTGATCTCACTAATACTATTCTCGAGCAGAGTCTTTTACACTGCTAGTTGTGCAAGCCGCAGCCCAAATTATAGGGACCTGCCTGGGGAAAGCATGTCTTTCTCTGTAATTGGCAAAGAAATTAAACCTCTACTAGAAATGAAGCTGTGAAAGTATCAGTAGTGGTAAGTAGTGTGCTTCAAAATTGTGTATCAGGTGCTTCTACTCCCTTGTTCTGATGCCTCAGGTAAACACTATACATAAATGGTACTTACAGTTTTGTTGCTGACATATCCTCAAATAAAATACTTGAAACCAAAACAAGTTTTGTTTTTCCCTGGCATTTTTCATCAGCTGTGGGTGGTTTGTCCTGGTAAAGCAGAAGGGGATGGTCCAAGCAGTGCACAGGGTGTGTCATGGTAGGAAGCGCAGGCAGGCTGCGGGAGGTCTGTAGCAACGGTGGAGGTCCAGAAGAGAAGAATTTGAGAGGTGGCCATGGTGGATTGTGAGAGTGACTCAAGCACATTCTAGCATTGATAGCCTTTCTTAAAATAAAAGCTGCTTGCATTCATGGCAGTGAGGGTGGGATTCATCTCCCCTTACTTCAAACATCTAGCTTTAAGCTGCTTGCCCCAGGGTGCCTGCACAATCAGGAGAAAGAAATAGATTGCCCTCTGAATGTGCCTGTTCTGAATGTTGTATGTGCTGAACTTAAGCTGAGGTCAGCTTCTCTTGGCTGGTTTGTGCTTATGACCTGTTCCCTTATTATTAATGTCATGAAATTCAGCCAGGCCAAGTGAAAGTCCTGCGTTTGGATCAGGGCAGTCACCACTCCCAGTACAGACTGGGTGGTAGATACTGTAGGTGAAAACTTGGATGTGATGCAGCAATGTGTCCTTGCAGCTCAGAAACCAGCTGTATCCTGGTTTGCATCAAAAGGAGCATGGTCAGCAAGTGATTCTAACTCTCTACTCACATGAGACCCCACCTGCAGTACTGTGTTCAGCTCTGGGGCTCCCACCATAAAGATGTGGATCTGTTGGAGTGAGTCCAGATGAAGCCGTGAAGATGCTCATAGGGCTGGAGCACCGTTTCTGTGGAGACAAGGGTACGAGAGTTGGCGTTCAGCCTGGAGGAGGCTCTGGGGAGATCTTAGAGCACCCTTTTGATGCTGATAGGGGCTACAAGGAGTCTTGAGAGGGGTTTCTTGCAAAGGCATGTAGTAACAGGACAAGGTATAATGGTTTCAGACTTAAAGAAGGCAGATTGAGTTTAGACATAAGGAAAAAATTCTTAACAAGAAAGTAAAAGAAAGTTATTCAGAGAAAACCACTTTGGTGTGGGTTTGTGGTGACACTGGATGTAGAGTGACTGCTGCATTCATTACACGTTCAGCCTGAAAGTTTTGGCTCTTGGTGCCTCTGTGCTGCTGCTTGCTTTCAGTAAGCCTCCTCTGGGTAAAAGCTTGACACTTCATTTTAAACAAAAATACTCATTTCTGGCCCTTCTGTTTTGAATGCAATAGGAGAGAGTGTGTGCATAAATGGCTTGTGCCTCTGTAGTGTGAATTAACATCAGTGTTTTGTCTTAAAACAAAAATATTACCGCATTATGTTGTTACATGCCAGTATGACAACCTAATAGGACCACTGCAGCCAACCTTTCCCTTCTCTACTTACTGCGGGAACTGCTATCATTTTAGTTAATGAGGAAGCCAAATACAGTAACTTGCAAGCACCTGTATTTTGGCAGGCTGGTGTCTCTACAATATATGGGCCTGTCTCCTCTAGTGCTTTGGTTTCAGCAGATGATACACTAGTTATTTCCATATTGTATCCTTAGCACATAGTCTAAAGAGCAGTATCTTTTAAAATGCAAGCACAGAACGTAAAGCCTGCAGAAATATTTGATCTGATTTGCCTTTAAAATGTGTATTTGCAGGGAAGGAAATGCTAGAAGATGCATGGATGATAGGGACATCTATTATGCTTATATTTATAGCTTGGCATCACGAAGCTGTAAAGGATGAGCTGATGTGCTCACCATATGAACACATCAACTCATCCTTTGATTTGATGAGTTAAGGAAGTATACTTGTCCCTAGCTGAATTTGGAGACTGGCCCAAAATCCAGCAGACCTTGACAAAAGAGGCAACGAGAACCCAGTCCTGATGAATCTGAGTCTGGATTCCTACCAAACTGTTTGGAAAAATGGCACACAACTTCTTGAGCCTGCAGAGAAGCATGGCTTTGAGACACCATGGGCATTTGTTGATCTTGATGAAGTCTGAGTGATTCTCGCTGTTCCCAAGGCCAGGTATTGGTATCATCTTGCCTGTGGTGGTTCACTGTGCAACTCACTTGCCACACATTCAAGGGAATTAAGCTCGGAAGAAAGCACTTAAAGACTTACCTTGTTCCCTGCAAGCTGAGAGGATGCAGCTGGGTACTTGCCTTGCTGACACATGGTGACTCTGTATCCTGGGCTGCATCAAAAGGAGTGTGACCAGCAGGCCAAAGGGGATGATCCTGCCCCTCTGCTCTGCTCTTGTGAGACCTCACTTGGAGTATTGTGTGCAGTTCTGGTGTCCTCAACATTAAAAGGGCATGGAACTGTTGAAGAAAGTCCAGAGGAGGGCTATGAGGATCATCAGGGGACTGGAGCACCTCCCGTTTGAAGACAGGATGAGAAATTTGGGGTTGTTCAGCCTGGAGAAGAAAAGGCTGCCTGGAGACCTCATAGCAGCCTTCCAGTATCTGAAGGGGGCCTATAGGATGCTGGGGAAGGACTCTTCATTAGGGGCTGTAGTGATAGGACAAGGGGTAACAGATTCAAACTTAAACAGGGGAAGTTTAGATTGGATCTGAGGAAGAAATTCTTTACTGTGAGGTTGGTGAGGCAGTGGAATGGGTTGCTCAGGGAAGTTGTAAATGCTCCATCCCTGTTGGTGTTCAAGGCTGGATTGGCCAGAGCCTTGGGTGATATGGTTTAGTGGGAGGTGTCTCTGCTTGTGGCAGAGAGGTTGAACTAGATGATCTTAAGGTCCTTTCCAACCGTAACTATTCTATGATTCTATGACTTGTTATGGTGTGATGCCTTGATCAAGAAACTGAATGATTGGCAAAAAATTGTTTATACTGCAGTGCTGATAATATTTTAATAAATGCTGTGGAACTGCTGGTGGTTGAGGGATTTTATTCCTTTCTGGGTATTTTGGTTTGAGCAGTTGTGCAAAATGAATGGTATTTATTTATTTGATACAGAAATATATTCTTGGTCTGTAATTTTGAGTTATCTCGTTCCTGATACATAATTCACTTACTGCCTTAAAGGCAGAAAGAGCTTTAAGTATACTGTTGTTTACTTCTATCAAAGCAGAATTTTACCTGCTGACCTATGAAGGACTCTTAAGATAAAGTTAGTTTTGCAGTACATGAAATGCTGCTGAACTTAGATAAGTCTGAACAGAATGAAGCTGTTGTGAAGTCCAAGTGATGTGCAGGAAATGTAGCATAAAGCACATGTTTAAGTTGCAAAATAAAAATCAAAAGCCCTTGGTAAAATTGCTTAGCCTATAACTCAGAAACCAGATGCTTGAGTTGCTTAGAAGTAAAAAAATATTAGCTTTAGTTTCTAGGGAGTGGAAAACAAGTATTACCCTATGTCTGCTGTCAAAAGAAAGTGACTGTAAAAAGGTGATGTCTTGCTCAGCAGGTCTGTATCTAGCTGGTATTTCAGGGTCTATTTTCCTCATTTTCTTTTCTTCGTTCCCCCCGATGAATGTTTTTTTTTTCTCTTGTTGGTTTTGCAGAGCTAGCACGTTGTTGATGGAGGGATTCTGGCAGATGCAGCAATCGGAATTACCAACTGCTTCGCCAAATTCAGTGTCGCTGACAGCTGTGTGAGCCCATTGGGGACACTGGAATTGTTCAGGTGTCCCTGCACATGGGCTTGGCCTGTGGTCCCAGTATTACTGATGGGCAATGAGAAAAGAGTCCAGGATGATTCAGGAGTGTAGTGCAGGGTTGGCAGGCTGGAATGTTGAGAGAGCATCTTTTATTTGTAAACTGAGACTTGAAACAGCAGCATGGAAGCACAGTAAATCTGGTATATCTCAGCGCCTCTTAAAGTGTTTTTTTTTTTTTATCTCTTCTTCCCCTCCATATCCACTCAAAGGAAATTTTGTTTTCAGTATGCTTAGAAGAAAGCTGCTTGCTTCGAGTATGGGGAAGAAAACAACAAAAAAAGAAAAAAAGCTGAAATTCTAGCTTCTTCTATAAGGAATATTCTATCTTGTGAAAATTGCTTTAAACCAGTGAGGCTGTGAACAAGCTCACTGAGAATTCAGGCCATTTTGTGCCTTAAAGGCTTCTACCTCAAGAAGCAAAGAAAATAAGAATAAAAATAAATCCAGCCATCCAATTAAATATTGGAATTTTGAAAATTTAGGCATAGCAATTAAAGAGCCCCTTCCTCCTTTCATTTTTTCGCCCCTTCTAAACAAGCCCAAAGCACTTCGCAAGCTACAAATGGAGGTCGTACTACACAACCCAGTCCCTGTGGTCATTAGCCAGAAAACTAAAATACGGATGTCTCTGAGGCAAAACAAAGTATTTCTTAAGTAGGACACAACTTTAGGACGAGAAAAGGATGTCATCGAGCTGAGCTGAGATTATCAAGGTAACTAAAGAAGTTGAGCCCTTAGATTGTCATTTTAAGGGTCTGCAGACAGCAGGGACCACAGCCTTAAATAGGTATTTATTGTAGCATTTACCTCTGTTCTCAATGCCCCTTTCTCATGCAACCTCCCCCTTGATACATGGGATTTAGTTTGTAGCCTTGCATTTTGAAGTAATTTTTTAGAAAATCTGTTGTTTTTCCATTAAAATGTCGTGGGAAGATTAAAGGACATTCTCTTCAGTGAAAACACAGGAAATTTTTACTTAAATTGGAATAATTTCACTGCTCCAGTAACTGCAGAAATAAAATAATCCTGGAGAACTTGTTGAAATGGAAGTATAAGCAGGCTTTGAAAGCCCACATTTTAACTGGAAAATAAAGCACCTTCTCAAACTGTGGTGGTTCGCAGATGTTCACAGTGTTTTGACAGTAAATGCTCTAAAAATGTAAGAAAAAAAAAAAAACAACAAAACCCAAAAAACAAACAAAACCAAAAACATCAGGGTTTTTAATAATTAGTGTTTGGTTTGTTTTTTTTTAAAGACACTGTTTTGCTAGACTCTGTCATCTCAAATACAGTTCCATTGCTACAACTCAAGTTCACAACTCAAATTCAGTTGTAGCAATTACAATTGCTTTTATTTTTTAACTTCACCCTACACTAATGGTATCCTACAGGTTGCAGAAGAGCACCCAAATATGTGATAGGGAATATTTCTAATTAAAGCTTCAGGCAGGGAGGAGTTAGAAGCCATACAGGCCTCAAGCAATAAAACTTTTAACTGCATTGCTGTCAACATGGTGTTTCTAACCATCATCCCATTTTGGTAAAGGATTTTTAAAAACTGTTGCTTATACCACCATCTGGGGACTTGCAATAATTTTCCGAAGTGTGAAGAGTAGGCATCATAGTAATTTTGTGTAGAAAAGTGCTGTTTGAGTGGTGGTGAAGCTCATTTGGGGGAAAGCTACTGCAGGGTTTTGGTGTGTTGACATAAATTTAATGGGACTCTTTGGCAAGAGTCCTTGCAAAACTGACTGCCCAAGACCCACATATAAAATGGTGAGTTTGCTTGTTGGGAAGCACATAGAGGAGGTGCTGCCTGTCTCCAGAGTGATCGGGCGCTTGCTTTGCTCTTGACTTGCCCTGCACAGGTGCCACAACCAAACCTAGCTTTTGGGTGTTGGGGCTGGAACAGAGTCTTAACAATGAGTTGAGTGATACTCAACTCTCCTTACAGAACTAGAGTAACATGTACTGCCATTCCTATAGACCTACGATGTTATTTCAACAAGCAGTAGCCCCAGGCATAATGTCTATGGAAGGGAATAATGGGATTAAATAGGAATAACTGCATGGTCTTGCTCTGTAATCCACCTCTGGTGATATTGACCATAAATCTCTGGCTGAGGCTTGTTTTAATATTAAATAGGACTCTGCATTTCAATAGAATGAGCTCACAGCTGAGACATTAGCTTATAATCCACTGTTGCCTATGATAATTCATTTAGCTGTTCGGTCTGTCTGGTCTGCTTCTGAAGCAGTGAAATGGGTAAATTTGTAATCCCTTCCAGAGGAAACTGAGGGAAGTGTTGCATGGCATTACATCCTCCCCTAGAAGGTCTCGGGAAGCACTTGTTACAAAGATGCTGCAGCAGTGTCCCTTCTTCTCCCTACCCCCAAACTGTGTGGAAGTACTGTGTCTTAGAAGTGAGAAGAGGACCAAGAGCTACATGCGGTTGACAGTCCACTAGAAAAGGATATAGGTTGTGGATAGAAAATTATCTTGGGGGGGTGGCTATCCCAGCAAAGCTTGACTGAACAGATGGACGTTGCATGGAGGCTGTGTGTAGGGAATAGGATGCTGCTTTGGAGTCCATTCATCTAGTCTTCTCCTCACAGTGTCTTTTGCTGGCTCTCATTTGTTACTGCTGATTTTGGACCTTCCCTCATCTTTCCTGCTCTTTTTCCTTTTTTAACTGTGCCTCAGAAACAGCAAGACAAAATTAAACGGGAATTGTGAAATGAGGTGACACCCACGTAGTGCGTACTGCCCTTTCTTTTTGTAGGGTCTAGCTCTTTTTCTGCTTCCATCTCTGCTATTTTTGGTGGAGTTTTGGAACAGGCAGTGCCAGTTGTGCGTGGTGGATAGAGCTTTAACAGTGGTTGGTTCCTAATTATTTTAACATGAATATAATAAGTGCTGGGTGCTATTAAAGTCTAAATATGCATGGAAGAACAGGAGGCTGTTCCTTCTGGTGATGTTTGCTACTTCTTGATTCAACCTCTCCTGCTCATGTGTGAGGTCATTGGGGAGGTCCTGCAAATCCTGGCTTTAATTTGATGATTCACCTTTGTCCAGGTGTTTGTGTCTTAGGTTTCTTGTTGTTGTGGCTGTTGAGAGTGATCCTATTGGGTCTGTGGACACTGCATCTGTCTGACATGTCAACATAGGTGGTAAATGTACTGTGAACCTGGCTGGTTGCTGTGTTGTTTTTTTTTGTTAGGATTGGTTTGTGGTTTGGTTTTTTTTTTTGTGTAAGTATATTGCAGCAAAATCACTGGAGCTCTTAAGATTTGTCATTATTTGACAGTGTTTCAGATGAGCATTATTTTAGGGCTAGTAACCTTCAGCTGATGTTTATGATTCAAGTAATTTTAATTAAATATATTGATGTTGACCTATGTGACAGGGAGAGACCAACTTCTCACTTGAAGCACAAGTTGAAATGAACACATTACACAGAAGAGAATTGGGCAAATTTTTTTTAAGATATTTTGAGATAACTCTTTCAGAGACATATAAAATTAATGTCTGGGCTTTTTTTTCCTTTTTGGAAATGGGGAAACTGTTCTTTCCTCCAGCTATTTTCGGTGAGCCAGTTCCTAGAATTTTATTGAGAAATGGTAACATTTAGGTCAGATGAAGTAGGCTGTTGGAGGCTTACTTCAAATATATTGTAAATATCATAGCAACAGTTATGAAAGAAGGAATATAGTCACCTCACAGTATTAAACATCAAGTAGCTCAGCTAAGCTATTAATTAAAAGTATATGAAATACAGTGTAGTGCCACATTAGGCTGTGTGAATGAGCTGGTAAGATTTTCTATCAGAGAAGTAGCCATCCAAGAAAAATATATGTGGGACGATGAAAGCTGGAATATATTTTTAAAACTGAATAAACTAGAAGGGAAAAATAATAGTTCCGTTCTCCATCAAAAGAGGCTCTTCAGAGGACAGCCAAAATCTTTGGGACTCAAGAGCTGCATATGCCATCCAGGCATAACTGCATCGTAATGCTGAGAGATGTGCAAGGATAAATAAAAGTTCAAGGGCTGTGGACATAAAAACCTTCCTAAATGTGATATTTTTTAATTAAAGTTGAAAAGATTTTTCTGAAAACCTGGGAATGGCTTGACAGTAATTGGTCAAGCCAATTAACAAGTGCATGTGTGTATATATTTATAAATTCTATTAATAAGTAATATATTATTCTATAATTACATATTTTTGTTTACACTAAAGTCATGCAGTGTCAGAAGAGAACATTAAAAACTGTGCTAGATGGGGTTTGGTTGAGTACAGAGAGTTCCACAGTGGCACCTGGTCAAATTGAGAAACTAATCTCTTCCCTGTTGCAAACTATCAAGCATTACAGTTTGGCTCCTGGGTAAGTGCTCATTAGTGCCCAGGAGCTACCAGTATCACTTTTCAAGGGCCTGGAGAGAGCTTCTTCCAGGTGTTGGGGCTATGCCAGTTCCGGCAAGGTTAAGTTAGGCCGTGAGAGGCGCTTGCATGGCTGTATTGGCCCATCATCCCCAGACAAGGGGGATTATGTGAGCTCCTGGGTATGTGAGCTGTCTCTTGAGGCCACTGGGGTGGAGGGGACCTAAGTCAGTGTGCTGCAGAGAAGGTAATGCGTTCATACATGAAAGGATGGGTACATAAGAGTTTTTACCTGAGCAGTTTTGCTGAATCCAGCCCTAAGAATGCTCCTGAAGAAAAGTGGGTAGTTGCAGGGAATTTGGCCACCAGCCCAGCTTTCAGGCCACTCATAAATACAGCGAAGATGTAGTCTTCAGTGTTCAATGTTTTGACACTTTGATTTGTCTCTGGCAATTGTAAGCAACAGATACAAGGAAGGATGGAGTGCTTGTGATGTTTCTCCGTAGATGATTGCTATTTAGAGAAATGCAATGTGAGAGGTGGGAAGAGAGGGGGTTTCTTTGCCTTTGTTTTCGTATTATCCACTGCACACTGGTGTCATTACAGAGGGGTCTTTGAGGCAGTATAAAGTCTGCACACGTACTTCTCTTTACTTTAAAGAGGCAGAAGTAAAAAAGATTTGGTACCCTATGGCTTGTTTTCATCTTGCCTGTCTTCAGGCAGCTGTGGTTCAGTATGAAGTTGCCTAGTCAACCTCTGCAGTTGAGAGGAGGATTTGGCACACGGAGTAGATGAAGCGGTCTTGAAGTCCTTTGAAAAGCAATTAAATTTGCCGTCATTTACTGTTCAAATATGTCCCAAGTGGCATGTTGATGGGTTGATTTTGGACTGAAGTGCTGTTTTGTAGATGCTAAGCTGTGTGTTTTGGTTTGTTTTTTTTTTTTTTGTTCTATGTGAGGTTTTTTTGCCCCTTTTTTTTTTTTTAATTTATTTTATATTTTTTAGTACGTGGTAAAAGAAAAGGGTTATAACGTAAGAGCCTATGGGACTGAAAAATGAATGGGTTGAAGCGTACCCATAGTACAGCAGATTGGTGGGGAGCTCTAAAACAAAATCCTCTCTGTTCCCAAATTATTCAGTTGGGAAAGGAATGCAGGAAAAACAAGACTGTGAGAATCTCAAGCTCTGATGTCACAGGGTAAGTACCCAGTTGTGGCTTACCTTTCTGTTGCCAACCTCTGAATGCTGGTGGGATTGTAAATGGCTCTCTTAAATGTATGCAAACCAAATTGTAAAAAGCAGTGATTTAAAACAGCAACAATCTTTCATCTTTGGTGAAGCCAACAAATATTATAAAGTCTAAATTGTCTGGAAGAAGTAGTTTATCTTCAAATCCTGACAGCATTCAGCAGCTGAAATATATAAATGCACTCAATTCTAGCTTTGGAGCTGAGATTTAATGAGATGCTCGGAGGGAAATCTTTGGAAGGGCTTATATAAACTGTAGAAATGGGCCACTGAGTTGTCACAGATAACTATTTTTTCAACTTTTGATCCATTTCTATAAGTAATCATTTTATCAGACAGCACTTGGGTCTACCCTTTACTTGTCCTTTCTGAAAATAATTTTCAATGCTAGCAAATAATCATAGGCTGGAAGTGGTGTCCTGTCACTGATGCTTTGGAATCACAACTGATGAACATTGCGCAGTGCGTGAGCTGCTGGGCTCTGTGCGGGTGCAAGACGCACCTTCCTGCAGTTCAGCCCCAACCTTCTAGTTTGGCTATGGCACAGGAAGTATAGAGGAGAAAAAGGGGAAAGGTATGGTGTGGGTTAAAGCAGAAAAGAAAATGTTTTGCTGTTGGTCTGTTGTCCTAAAAAAATAGTGTAACCAGTATCTGAAAGGTATGACAGCTCACGCTTCCTTACAACTAACTGTCTTCTGACATAGCAGTCTGTAATCCCACTGATCAATCTGCCCTTCTCAGTCACCACTTGGCATTGCTCAGTGATGTAAGATGTTACCTGATCTCGGTATCTGCTATTTAGTAAGGAAATGGCCCAGGGTGTTTTTTAAAAGAAAGATATTCTTACATTAATATGAAAACAAAATTATGTTTTGGCAAAGACTGTTCTGGTAAGAAGTAGAATGGCCATTGGAAACACCAGGAGTTTCATTAGATCTTAAAGTGGTGCGATTTGATCTGGTGTGTGCTCACTAATTGTGAACTTAAGGTTTTTGGAAGCAAAGGAATACACTTTGTTTTCCCTGTTGTTGACAGCTCAAAATAAGTCTAAAAACTATTCGCTCTTAGTTTTTCCTCCAGTGTGAGTGTGACCTGTAGATCCTGGAGTTTACTGCTCTTACTCTTTTCAAAGGGCTGGTATTTTGATGTATATCAAAAGGGCAATTAGGAACAGCAACTAACGCTGTCAGTCCAGCTATCCTAGGCACTGTGCAAGGTCCCAAAGGCAGTCTTCCCCCTGAATAAACAAATCAAATGCAAGGAGAAGGGAACCAGAGACCCACCATGTACCTGAAGCTCTAGATGCCTCTTCCTGATCTGAATTCAATGCCATTCTTTTCTGGGTTATCTAAGCCTGTTTGTGTCCTATGCCATCAGGGCTAGCAGTCTTTGATGTGATCTAGTGTCACTTATTTGTCAACTAATGGTCACCTATCAGATGTGAGAAGATTATTTTTTTTCAGCCTTTTTTACATTTTACTCCAGTGGCTTCACTATCCATGTAGATGTTGGCAGACCATTCTGCGATTCTATGTTTTGGCCTCGTAAGTATGACAGATTTGAGGTATTTTTCTGTTTTCTTGGGAAACATCAATTTTGATGATTGTTGTTTATTCTTTGACTTAATACTTGGTCCTTCCCAGAGGATTTGTTTTGAAGGTATTCCAATGTCCAGCTGCCATTTCAAATTTTGTTTTCATTGCCAGACAGTAAGTTGGAAATAACTTTCAGGTCATCTGCCTTCCTTACCCTTCCTCCAGGGACCAGGTCATGCCAGCATGTCCTGTCAGTGCTCCAAAGGTTTGTGTCTTCTTGTTAAGTTTGGAGAATTGTTTGTGATTGTGTATTCTTCTCCCTTCTTACAACTTGGGACTGTTGAGCCTTGGGTTTTACAGCCAGTTAATATTAAAAAAAATAATTCAAAACTTAAAATAATTTATGTTAATATTGAACGCTGAATGGGATCCCCTCCCCTGCATACTTCAGTCTTTGCTTTGTACTCAGCAGAGTTGCTACTTGGAGATGAAACGTTAATCAGCAAATTATATTCTTCTGATCAGAATCACACAGTAGTTTGGGTTGGAAGGGACCCTAAAGCTCACCCAGTTCCAACCCCCTGCCCTGGGCAGGGACACCTTCCACTAGACGGAGTTGCTCCAAGCCCTGTCCAGCCTGGCCTTGAATACTGCCAGATATGGGGCAGCCACAGGTTCTGTGGGCAGCCTGTGCCAGTGCCTCACTCAGCGTGTTACTGCATGAAAAGTAGTGAGTAACTTCTTAGGCATTTTGGGATGAGGTCTGTGGTAATAGTGCCTTTATAGTGGGAGGAGGGGCTATTGGGGTTTGTTGGATAATGGGGTTTGACGTTGGGAACTGTTCTAAAACTGTTCAAATTTGAGTTTAGTTTCACCATGTAGGATACATGCAAATGGTGATGGTTTCTGTTCCATGTGGCAACAGTTAAGAAGGTTTCTGTGAGGGTAGCATGGGGAGTTTTATCTTCCCCCTGTGGTTGAGGAAAAGAGACTGGGATGGTATTTTCTTAGTGACATGCTGTTGTTAGATTTTGAGCTGGGAGACTGTGGGTTAACTACAGGTTGGCTGCTTCCTTTTCCCATGGTAAAGATAGTGCCAGAGCAAACTTCCTTGTTGGAAGGATCATGATGTCTCTTGAAATAATGTTCATCTGATATTTTGAGCGTAACTGAATTTTTATGGTTTTCTGCTGTGTGATTTTCCAAGCCTGGAAGAATTAGGCTTTTTTTTTTTTTTAATCAGTCATCTGTTTATCCTAGAATTTCAGCGCTTTCTCCAAGCTGGTTTTCACTGGCAGGTTTACCCTAAGCTGCTGTTAGAGTATCATTCATGCCATTGTCTGTGGTGTGAATTAAGCGGCTTAGCCATGACTGTTCAATTTCTCTGTTAAAGGTGGTGTTTAGAGTTAGACTGCTTAGCACCTCTCCAGACTTTGTGGGTATCCTCCTGTTACACTCTTTTCGTGCAGGTTTGTACTTTGTTTGTAGGTGATAGCAGCTTTCTTGGTCAGGCTCCTGAACTTAGAAAGTGTTTTATTTTAGCTTCTTGCAAAAAATACACAGTTTAGTATTGTTAACTGCATAATTCTTATTTTCAGATTGTTTTTTCCTTTTCATTTTATTCCTAATTCCAGCTGTTGATTTCTCTGAAGTATGTGTACGAAGTTTAATGTGTTGTATCATCTTTCTTACGGAGAATATCCCGTCTCTGGTTTCTGCATTTCTAAAATTGCCTTCTGTTGTGGGAAACGGTTGGTGTGTAGCCTATAACATATCAATTTTGAATTGTGTTGGATACACATCTTACAGTCCATAAAATCTTTTATTGATACTGATCTGAAATTGCCAGTGTTTAGTCCTCCAACATGGATTTTTCTCAGCACTTTTTGTTTTGCCTTTTTGAAGTTCAGGTTTTGTTCTTGCTTTGCATGAAGAGTGATCAGATCAGATGTCAGCTGCACTACACACTTTAATATCCTGAATAAGTTGAGCTACGTTTTCATTCCAGTAGACAGGTTTTTAATCTGATCTGTGGGTAGATATCTTACTAGCGGGATGAATATTCTACCAACGAGAACCCCCAGAGTGATACTGTCAGTCTTTTGCCACCTGACTCTTTATTATTCTTATTTATTTATTTGCTTCCAAGCCCACTTAGCCATTTTATTCTTCTTTTTGATTGTTGTTGGGGCTCTCCAATGCGAGCAGATGTCATGGCTGAGGACACTGTCACAGTTTGTAGCAAGCTGTGAGTTCATCAGCACAGTTGTCTGTTGCTGTGCAGTATCCTGTGATTGTCATTTTCCTATATCACATTTGAAATGCAGCTTGCAGAAGTTGGCTGTTAATTGGCTTCCAGTCCTTCAGCAGTTTTTCAACATTAGAAATCCTAATTTAATGTTGTATTTCTTCAGGGAGGGAGAACTACTTTCCCATCTTGCTTCATCATGTCTATGACAAATTCTTATATTTAGCTATATGTTTTAACCCACTCCTCAACATCAACATAAGCTGTGGATTTTGAGAACATGCTCATCTGTTTTCTCTGTTACTTGTACAGTTTTTGACCTTGCTCATTTCTAGTATCCCAGAGAGCTATAATTGTAGCTGGTGGAGAGAATTCATTTTAGAAATTGCTGTTGCATTTGGAATATGTTACTGCCTCTCCTCTATGCTTTCCCCAGCTGTGTGGTATTGTGCTGCTGGTAACAGGAAAGATAGAAGCACTCCAGTACCCAATTTTGTCAGTCCGTCCAGCCAGCCTAGTCTGAGAGGTCATCAAAGGGTATTTGACCGACCCAGGCAAGGAGAGGCTTATAAAGCGCAGTGGTGATTAGACCCTTACTTAGCAAGTAACTATTACACATGGCAGAATATAGTAGCCATCTTCAGCTGCTTCTGAATGTCTGTGGGCAGAGCTGGCTTGTCAGAGCTATACTACAGATAAGTTCTGTAAAAGCTCAATTTTTGAGACATTCTTTTCATGTATAGTTGTAGTGGCAATCTTGTTTGGCATATTAACCGCCCTGCTTGTGTACCTCTGCTTGTCATGTCTGCTGTTCATTGCTGAGGGTAACTGGGAAGTCAGTGGGTTTGTAGCACAGACATTGACTTGCTTTTCATGTGATCCTTGCTCTTTTTGACCTGCCTGTCTTGGCCTAACCTGTATTGGAGAAAGTTGCAACTATTGCTTCCAGGGTTCCTGTGATGCTTTCAAGTTTCTTCTCCCATGTCTATATGCAGACCCTAAGGAAGAGACCACTGTCCAGAAGATAATAAACTTTAAATGATGTCTTTCTTTACTTTCCCATGGGTGCTTTCCCATTTTTTATACAAAAAATGTACTTTTGAGAGTTGCAATGATTAGGAAATTGTACTTACCATTTTTTAGATCCAGTTTTGTGTGCTACAGGGAAGTAATTTTTCCTGTTGCAGGTGTCAAATTTGTCTGATTAACAAGTCCAAAATGGTACTTGCTTATTATGTAGTTCAGTATGTTAGTCCCTTACCATGTGTAGGTTTCTTGCCTTTTCTCCTATGTCTTTAACTATACATTTAACTGTATGTATGTATGAAGATAGGATGAGAAAGTTTGGGCTGTTCAGCTGGAGAAGAGAAGGCTGCATGGAGACCTCATAGCAGCCTTCCAGTATCTGAAGGGGGCCTATAGGGATGCTGGGGAGGGACTCTTCATGAGGAACTGTAGTGATAGGACAAGGGATAATGGGTTCAAACTTAAAACAGGGGAAGTTTAGATTGGATCTGAGGAAGAAATTCTTTACTGTTAGGGTGGTGAGGCACTGAAATGGGTTGCCCAGGGAAGTTGTGAATGCTCCATTGCTGAAAGTGTTCAAGGCCAGTTTGGACATAGCCTTGGGTGAGGTGGTTTAGTGTGAGGTGTCCCTGCCCATGGCAGGGGTGTTAGAACTAGATGATCTTAAGGTCCTTTCCAACCCTAACTATTCTATTATTCTATAATATATGTATATTAAAAATTAAGAATGTCTTCTGAATGCAACATGAGTGTTATTTGAACATCTTTTTTTATATATGTGGCATGTAATTGCAGTGATAAAAAAACATGCAAGCATGTCCCTCCAGCTTTCCTTGGGATCTTGGACAGTGTTTCGTATTACTTGTAATGCCTGTAATCACAGATGGAGACTGTGCTGCAGGGGATAATCTCTTGTTGTTTGTTACACTGAGTGCTTTTTCTTTTCTTCTGTTTTTTTAATGAGTCCCTTTCTGAGGCAGGCTAAGCCTAGTTGTCCTTTTATCAAATCCCAGTTGGTGATTGCTATTAGCAACGAGATAACACGTTTTCACAAGCTTGCACCTGGTTTATAAAAAAAACTGTGTGTGCTGCTTTGCACATAAGCTTTGCGTCTTAGGTTACAAGGGTTCAATTTGAATAGCTGATTCATGTTCTGTACGTAGGTATCTAGTACTTCAGCACTGTGAGAAGCTGTAATGTGTTTTGTTGGGCCTAAATTTCACTAAATTAAGTAACCCGGAAAAGTTAAATGCAGAGATTTTTGCCTCTGTTAAATAGCAGTGATCTACAGTTGCAAGGAATGGAAGGCAGAAGCTGAGTTGGCACTGCAGGTATGATTTTTTTATAAGAAATAAAGCTTGCTTGATGGGGGATCTTTGTAGCCTTAATCAGTTAATTGCTTGATTAGAAGTTGAGTTATTAAATCAGCTATGTAAATATCTGTGAAGTGGGTACTGAGGTCCTTCCCAGCAGCTTTTCCGGAAGCAGCAAGGACTGAAAAAGCTGAATCCAACATTCCTTGCAATCAGTGAAAAGCGTGTTTTATATTTGTGAACTTTGTACCAGGACCTATGGCACCAGAAACAATGAAGCGATTTAACAAATCAGCATGTGTTCTGTTTGTTCCCTACCACCCACCCCACCACTCAGTTTGGACTATCTTAATTTTACTAATTGAATTGTATTGACTTAATAAGCATTTCTTGTTTGTGGTATTATCCCCATGAGGTTCTAAGATGCCAACAAGGCAGAGTTTTAGAGGAATATTACAAACTGATGTAGGGAGGAAAAGGCAATTATTGGGTTGGGTTTTTTTTTTTTTGGCACATGACCCCTGAAATTTCCATGTGTCATCTGCAGAAAACTTGAATCTCCGGTGTTTGCATATCTGACTCTGTGCTTAGTCTTCTGACCGACAGTAAAAAGCACCCGCATGTCTCAGCAGTGTTCCAAGTAAATGTGGGTTTAGGAAGCAGAGTGTATCTGTTCTGGCTGAATGAGATGGAAGTGCAGTTGTCAGTTGTTCAGCTTAAGTAGTTCTTAACTCTCTCTTGGGGGGGAGGGAGGGGAAGACGACAAGAAAAAATCAAAACCACAACATGGAGAGCACCTCTGGTAGTGTTGGGATTTTGGTGAAACAAGTGAGAGTGAGTAGCTCTGGATCCATTTTTGTTTGCAGCCCGCAGGTGAATATTGCAAGAAACTTCCTAGCACCTTCTAAACTTCCTGGGAAGCCCTTTTATTGGTGAATTAACTTGTATGTTTTTTTCATGTGGCTATTGTTCAGGAGTTCCATCTGAATGTAAAAGGCTGCCGCCCTGGCAGAATGCAAGTGTGGTTCTTGGACGGAGGTGCTGGGGAGATGCTGCCTATGCCTCCTTGGGGAAACCAGAGCCTTTGGCTAGTGGTTTGGAAATACCAAGGAGGAAAACAGGATCAGTGCTAAGTAGTTCTTGAGGGGGCTTTTGCTCAGCCCTCTGTGTCAGAAGCTGGTTGTTGTAAAACAGTCTTAATGGGTGATAACAGCAAGCCCCCAGGCTTGCAAGGTAGTGGGCAAGAGCAATGGTGTCAGCTAACTCACTTCCCTAGCTTCTACAGCTGACAAAAAGTGGGAATATGTTGCATGAAATAGAACAGCTGATCACAACATGTTTTTTGTTCCTTCCTCAATACCAGTTCCATTAAGTTTCCCGTTAAAGCAGCATGGGCTGAAGTCCCAGATGTGGGTTAGGCTATCCAGATGTTTACCACTTTAGGCTCTATATACCTGACATTGCTTTAAATGCTGTGATTTTAATTTTACCTCAATCTCTGTGGGTACATCTATATTGGTAAACGAAATAGGGCCAGGGCACAGGCTCAATGTAATTGTTATTTGTGTGATCTTTGCATGCCCCTGGGCAGGGTTTGGGCTGAGGGTTTTCCCTGAACCATGCCCAGGTGTAGGCATGTGTCCATCTGGAGGCAGGATGGACAGAAATCATACAATTATAGAATCATGAAATTATTAGAGTTGGAAGGGACCTTGAAGATCATCCGGTTACAGCCCCAGCCATGGGCAGGGATGCCTTCCACTAAACTAGGTTGCTCAAAGCCCCATTTAGCCTGGCCTGAAACACTTCTCTTGGAAAAAGAGTTTGGGAAATGTAGGTGGGAACTACACTGTACCAGAGAGTTGGGACTTCCTAAATTTTGTTGACTGGTATAGTATATTTGTTAAGGTGAAGAGCCTTTTTGATGTTTTGATTTGGTTTTTTTGGATGCCTGGAACTCACAAACATGTGTACGTACATACAGATATATATGAGATGGAAGAGCTGTTTTGTGCTCTATAAAGAAGTGCAGTGGTGGGGATCAGGCTTGCCGTCCTTTTGTGTCACAGTGGGGAGTAAAGAACCACCCCACTGGGTGAGGTAGAAAGGGTCCCCCATGCAGGCTCCTGTCCTAAACTATGCCTTGATAGCTTGGTACTTACAGCTACCTCATGGGGGCTGAAGGTGGGATTTCAGGTCTCAGACAGGGGAGGGGATTGAACCACAGATGTCTCTGTTTAAGGGAAGTGCTTTAACCACTGACCCTTTGAACAGAAGGGGAATGATGCTTTTGAACTGCTTAAGGGGAAGAGGTAAAAGCAGCTCCCCCTTTTTTTATTGCTCTCGGCTGAGGGAAGGGAGATGAAATGAAGAGCAAACTGGTAGGGAGAGCACTCCTGGGAAGCTGACATGACCATTTTACCTCCCCACAGAGAGCCTCATTTTAGGATTGGTTCCTCTTTGCAGCATTTTGCAGGCTGAAGCAGAACTCCTGCCTGCCCAGCATCCCGCCTTCTGGGATGCCTTGAGATGCTGCGTGCCAGCTGGGAGCAGGGGAAGTGCACTGCCATGGGCCATGTTCCCTGGTGCGTGTTTCCACCTTCTGCAAGCGCTGAATCATCTTTCATGATCTAACCAGTGCTTAATAACTACGAGTATTAAAACTCATTTGCACAGTGTTTCAAAGGTGTTGTATAACTACAGGCCCATGTGATTTTTATTATTTTGAACATAGTTTTTCTGCTGTTAATGTTATTTCCTCCTTAAACCTGAGATGATTCTCTTACTTGGTCAGGTCTAATTCAGAGGGTTTGGAGGTGCTTTCATAAAATACTAGCGGAGTTTCACCCTCCTTTTGGTAGCGTATTCATTTCTAACACAGTTCCATGAAATTGATGAAATTAACTTTTCTTGATCCAAGAGATTAAACGTGGCTGTAAATTTTTAAGCAGAACCTGTTGCTGCAATTCCCCATCAAAGAAAATCATGTGGACTTGAATGAGTAAAGACTTAGGAAGAGCATTCTCCCGAGGAAGCTGATTAGTTAATACTTAAGTAATATCTTTTTCTTTCCTCTCCCCCTGCATCTCCAAACCTGAAACAACACAAATGATTCCTAGATCAAAGAAACGCTTGAGTCCCTTTTATCGGACAAATATCACAAATGGTAGGCTCTTAATGTTCACTTGAGTAACAGCTCGGGCTTTCATGATTCCTTTAATAAACTTAAAGTAGGTCATAATACCCACCACAGCATCCTTAAACTGGTATAAATCTTGGTTTTTACAGTTTTAATTACAGTGGCTGCTCCCATTAGGTGGTGTTGTTTCATGGCAGGATGCTAGACAGCTCTCTTGCTCTAAGTCATTTATGTGAACTGCGGGTATGTCTGTCAAACCATAATGAGCAATGAAAGAATGAAGAATGTTAATTTAACTGATGCTGCTTTTGCTGTTAACGTAAGTACCACCAGCTGCACCTCGTAAACATTGGTGGTTGCTTGCCTGCACATCCCTGTTCAGCGAGACCTACTGTAATTGATAGAGACAGAATTAGACTGATGGCTTGCATGCCGCAACTTTTCTATGGCGCTACTTCTAGGAATGATTTTTTGTTGTAAGAGACAGCTCCTAAATTTTAATTGCTTTTCAAACTAGCGAGTGCTGCTTGTGTCAAAAGCTGATAATTGGTTTATGACATAGAGGTATTATAAATTAAGGAGAGGTCAGCTTAGATAACTCATGATTTACCTGGTGGAGAAATGATGGCTGGGTATAAGTGACACTTTGGAGATGCTCGCTTTGGTGTGAGGGGGTTCTCCGTGCTCACACACAGCTTCTTGAACAATGGACCCTAATAGAAAAGGATTGGCTGCAACAATAGCAGTGCTTGAAGCCACTTTATAATTAGAGAAATTACTGAATAGTGCAAAACTCCAGTAGTGGTGTTTTTTTGTGGCCCATTAAACATCCATGTAAGCCTTCAAAATAAAGCTGCATACCTCCTTTTACCTGTCAGCTGTGGTGTGCACTGAGCAAAAGCACATTTGGTTCCTTTCAGGCAGGTCATTAGGAGGGTGATGAGCCCCAAGAAGTTGACAACAGGCCATGTGCCCTCTGGTGCCAACTCATCTAGAAGCATCTCTCCCTCCCTCCCTTGCTCCACTGATTAAGGTGCTCCTGTGCCTCTTTGTATGAAGCTGCTTCTCACTGACATCCTGTCCAACATTTTCTCCTTTGCCTTGATGGTTTCTTAGAGTGTTTCTCATGTCTAGCATAGCTCCATTCTCACTCTGTCCTGATATACCCAGTTATTTCAGAGGTAATTTACTGCACGTTACTGTTTTTACTCCAAGTATACGTTAGGGTGAAATGCTCTAAATCAAACTGACTGCAGTTAGGATTTAAATTATTTAGAGTTTAAACCAAGAAATACTCATTTAAGTAATTTATTTATTTTGTTCCGTATTGCATATAACTTATTTCCGTAATATTTGCCAGTTAGTAGTAATTGAAATTTTACAACTTGCAACTGAATGCCTTAAATTTATACCTCTCTTTGCTAATCAAAATAATCTACTCGTCTCTGCATACTCTTAGGTTTTAAAGCTTTATATTCTTTAATAAATATTGTAGCTTTATTCATTTTTTAACATTTTGATTAATTCATGACAAGCTATACTTTGCTATTTCTCTTTTTCTCTGAACACGTATAATCAGTAAAGCTCCTTGTTTTGAGTAAAGATGGAAGAGATGCAGAGTGAGGCAGAACTGGTGGTTGTGACTCATAGGACTTGATGGTTATGGCACCAGACTACAGGCCAGGATCTGGTCCCTGCTTTGGGGGATACCTCTGACAGGGATGAGAACTGTAGTGCTGCCTGGTTTCTTACGTGTCTCCTACCTGTAGGCAGTATCTTACACTCCCTTTTTTTATGACTGTTTTTGATGTCTTACTCAGAGCAATATAAAGTGGATCCTTAGCAGTGTTTGGGTGCTGCTTCATTTAGTTTCTAGACTGCAGAGCCAGATTGCATCCTCACTACTCTGACTAGCACAGTTCTGGTGTGTATGGAAACACAACAGTCTTGAAAGCTTTCAGGCCAAGTAGAGGAGAAAACCCCCGCAAAAGTGGCCTTTAAATCATTAATACCATGAATGTGAGCTCATAAAGCTTGCCAAAACTGTATTGGATACTAATGTCCTCCTTTAGTCATGATCTATCCCATTACCTGTGTGTATCTGGGCTTTAGAGTTTGTCAGATTTATTTCAAAGAAAATGACACATATGCAAACTTCTGTGGTCTGTGTACTTATGTGTTGTAATGCGATTTTCCAAAAATGTGTGTACAAACTTCTAGGGACCTAAACTGGTGGTTACATGGCCCCATGCCTATAAGGCTATAATATTAATATATAATATCTCTCTCTCCCACTTGATTCTCTCCTTCCAGCCTGTGACTGAGAAATTAACTTTTCTTGGTCTTATTTGCAGTGATTTGGTCCCAGTAAAGAAAATAATTTCTGAGTAACTTCTGGCTATGTTGAAACAAAAAAAAAATGTAATTCCAGTCAGAAAAGGCTGAAAAATCTGACTTCTTGAGAAAGGTGACAGAAGCAAAAGGTAAAAATAGTAACACTTAAGCAGTTATAAAAGTAATACTATAGCTATATACTTGAGCTTTATACTGTTTAAATACACAAGCATGTTTGACTTGATCTTGCATGAAAAGAAGATCTTCCATGGATGTTTCTTGTATAATTTCAAGCTATTATTTACTTATGCATGTCCTGAAGAGAATTTGCTGTTATCATTTAATATTTTCTTTAAACCTTAGTCTGCTTAAACCCTTACATTAAACTTAAGTTTTAATACTTTGGTTTTTTAAGTTAAAATTAGTACATTTTAATCCCATATAACTGAGAAATACTCATTTTAATGCAATTTACCATAAATTTCATTATTCTTTCTTAAGGGAAAACAACATTTTATTCTCTTGTAAGAGTATTTCCATTTAGTGGACATCTAAAAGTGTTTCATGTATAGCAACTAAGAACAGAAGTACTTCTTCCATAAATCAATGGATCATTTTAATAAGCCTGACAAACAACATCCCATTAAAATTTAATATAATCTCCAAAGTGTGTTTCCATTTGGTATCTAGTTATATTTAGTTACTTCCCCCCTGTCCCACCCATGAATATGATGTGAGCAAACCAAAGAAAAGCCCATTTGGGTGTATTCAGATACTGTTTCCACTGTTATAATGTTTAACATCAGTGGAAGTTCTATCTTCCCCCTCAGTGTTGATTCCTTATCCTCTTTCCCTTGGCCCTCACAGGTTTTGGGTGGATCTGATGAAGCAAATCTTAGTTCCTCAGTCCGTGTTGGCACACAGCAACTTTTCCAGTGCTGCTTTCAGCAGTGGAACTAAAGGCATCTATTGCCAAAGTCTGTTGTATCAAAACAGGTTTGGCAAAATGCAGCACTGGTTAATAAGGCATCCTCTTCCTACAGCCGTGAAACTCACAGTTTGGGAAGTGAGAAAGGGATAAGACGCCAAGTAAATTATGGAGAGGTGACATCCTTACCCTCAGGTATTTCCTTCATCTAATTTCAGACTGTGACTGTGGTTGTATTACTAATCCTCAGTGTATATACGCAGAAGTATATGCGGATTTTTATTCTCCAAGAAGGAAAAGCTTTTTTGTTTAGAAGGTGGGAAAACCTGGTGGTAGAAAACAAGATTTGACAGCCTTCCAGCTCCTGTATAGTGTCCAGATAAAATGTAGCATATATGTTTACGTGGAAGCCATAAAGTCAGGATAAAACTGGTGAAACTCCCAGATTCAGTGGATTAAATATTCCATGTTTAAAATTGAATGGGTGGAGGAAATAAACTTCTTTTGAGCAACAACAGCAAAAACCCACCAACAAAGCAACTTCTGATCTGACATTAGAAATAAGCAAAGGCAGGCTGCATTAAGCAACCAACAGGTAACATTTTTGTTGTCAATGACTTCTCTTACCTTGTGCTAATTTTCATCAGGTTTCCAGATAATATACTACTAACCATTATTTTCTCACCTAGTTTGCTCAGTACTGACAGATAATAGATGATCCTATTACAAATAGATTTGACACTGCATCCACGAAAATGTGAAAATTGGAGTCTCTCATCATTATTTAAAATGTGTGCTCACTCACTCAAATGAGGTATAAGAGGTATTGGAGATAAAATAGGCCAGATTGCTGGAAAGGCTGCCTCAGTGTCACACAGGTTAATGTAGATGTATTATGTATTTATATAGCCTATAGGAGGATAACTTTTTAGCAAATGATTTGGACTGAATGTGCACTTGATCAGGACTCTCATTAATAACCCATGGCCACACTATTCTCATGGTAGAGAAGTTACCTTTGCAATCACAAAGATTAATTCTTGGGCTGTCTATTGTAGTTTGGAAGAAAGAGTCCAAAGAAACAGGTAAGCTGTGTGTAACGTGCTGAACAAAGACCTATATAGACTAAGCTATAGATTAAAGTTGTGTGCTATTCCTGACATTTTGATTAAAATGGTCACTGTTTTTTTCAGCCACAGTTCTAGAAATTGAAACAGTATCGCATTTCTTTGAAGGAGATATGTGCTCACACTACCTGCAGCTGAGTGAGGGCCCAGTGCCAAACTGTATCCTCCATGCATGAGATACTGAAGATAAATTGACATTTTCCTGTTGGGGGTTAGGTCATATCCGTGTTTCTATGAGAATTTCAGTAATATAGTCAGAAGTTAATAACTAATTTGATGATGCACCCAGTGGGATTTGGTGCAGAAGAGGGAAGAGTTCGTTAAGCATGAGACAATCAGCATTTCCTTTCATACTGGTGACTTGATTCCGCTATTTGATGAGTCATGAGAGACCAACATATTTGAAGTTCTTTGGAGCATGGACATTTTCAATTGATTTGTCCTGGACTTTTACAGAATTTCATTATTTTGCACAGGCCTTGCACATCTCTGGATCTGAGTCATTGCAGAAGCCATGTGGCACAGGAAAATGATTTTGTTAGACCTTTTCCTCAACAGTTTGTGCCTGTAGTGTGGCATTCAGGTTGTGCAGCTTGTGGAAGTGGTCTAGAAATAGACAGTTGTCTGAACTAATCACACGAAGACAGTCAGTCCATTAAGAGTCTTTGAATTATGCATATGACAAATGAGGACCATAAGAGAAGGCACTGAGTGAGGAGAATTTGAATGGAGCTGCTAGATGAGATGGAGAGTTTGCGCTAGGAAAGTACATCACCAGAGAGCTGGAGCTGTGAAGAAGGCTTTTGTACTAATCTTGACATCACTCACAGGCCATGAGGAGAAAACTGAGGAAGTAAACAGCAGCATCCCTGCTGCTGGAGCATGATCATTGTACATACTCTCTGTCATCAGCATATTCCCTGTCAATAAATGGGTGTGTGATAGTCTTATTCAAAGCCTTTGATGACAGGCTGTAGGACACTGCCTGGGGCTTTAAGACAAATAACAGTAGTCTTCTCTGTGGGTGCTATCTGACTTCTAAAAAAATAATACCTTCCTGACCGCACCAGTGCTGGTTTCTGTAGACACAAGCAAGCTCTCTGCTATCTATATGGCTGCTGAAGTTGCATGTGTTTCAGTCAGAACTGTAAACGAGTGTGTCAAGGGAAGCAATGAAGGAAGTTCTTCACCTGGAATGTTTACGTCTCTTCAAGTATGGCCAAAGCATCACAAAGGTGGTAGTAACTTCAGGATGTGAAATGACTTGCTGTAGTTCCTCATTCCAGAGTAGTTGTGTGGAGGCTGTCCACCAAGCTTATTGAGAAAGCTTGCTAGCTGGGAGGTGCTGGAGGTAGCACTGATGTGCAACCCCCAACCATGCAATTGGAAATAAGTGATTGACAGAAAAATAGGAATCCTCTAGGAAGATGCTTTCCCTTCTCATATGTAGGCATTTGCATGGTTGCAGGCAGTGCTGACACCTCTTGAGGAAGGTTAGCTCTCAGGTACCCACTGATGAAAGTTTCTCAGCACTGTATGTAAAGAGCCTAAACACTATGTTTTTATATAACCTAATTCTTAAGTTAAATCTAGCATCTCCATTTTAACAGCATGATCTCATCACACAATTGAATAAATTCTGTGATGGTCAGATGGGCTAGAATCAACAATTTACACCAGGAGAAAAAAATCTTGCTGTGAGAAAATTACTGCTTTTTCCAATTATTCTCACAGAATCAGAAGTTTGATTGACTCTAACCTGCTAAGCTCCCACACTTCCTCTTCTGTCTTCACTTGTTTTCTTCTCTCCAGCTAAAGGTGATCTTTTGGAACTTCTCTGTTTATTCTGCTGTTTTTTGGGGGTTGACAAATTAAGGTGAAGATCTTTTTTATAGTCTTGTAATTGGGAAGTGCAGAGAGGAGATTAAGAGCTCCATTAGGCCAGTGTGCTGTTGGCAGTCAGCTTTGGAAATTTGGTTCATTGCTTAGGAAAAGTGTCCAGGATCTGCACCTCAAAGGTGTGAGGTTTTGAGTCTTGTTATTCTAATATTTATTTGGGGTACAATAAACGGGACAGCTGATACAGAATTGAGTAAGCAAAGTATAATTAATGCCAAACAACATGAACTTTCAGAAAATGAATTCTGTCAAGCTAATTTGGTCTCTGTTAAGTGTTTTTAGTGTGATGGCAAGTTTGCTATTTATGGCTTCTATAAGGCATTCGTCTTGGTGACACCATATTGGTTAAAAACTAGAACAAAACAGTTCAATGTGTGAAGGTTGGGAATTGAGCTTGCCCAACTTCAGCTATTTACAATTTGCTGGCCTGCTCTAAACTAGTTGTCTTAGGCTCCCTCTGAAGTTGGTGGAGACGAGGAGAGGGTTACTGCTCCTCCCCTGAGTTGACATAAGGGGAACATGAGCTTATAGGAAGGACAAAGCCAGTTTTGCCTGTGTTGGCTATCTTTGTGCACATCCATAGAAGAACTTCAGGGAGGCTGTGCTAAATCTGGGTCTGACCATACTGCAGACGCTCCCAGAATATTGTGTTCAGGTCTGACTGCACCTCAAGGAGGTTGATAAGATAGGGAGAGAAAGTAAAGGGTAGCGATGGCGACTAAGGAGTGGAAAGATGTGCCTTTAGGCCACCAGGATATCTTGCAAACATTCATTACCCTAATCCAAGAGAAAGAAAGGATTGATTAGCTTTTCTAAATGGAAAATGAAGAAAGGAAGTGTCTTCAGTCTGTTGAACAAAAATACAGCAAGATGTGTTGTCTAGAAATGAAAGCCAAGAAAATTCATAATAGAAACAAATAGATCTTGACAGCAGGAATAATTAGTCACTAAAACCTTTCACCAGCACCCAGAAAGCATCACTTAGAAATTCAGTACTCATGACAGGGTTTTTATTTTTTCTTCCTGTACATGGCAAGAAATTGAGTCCTGTGTCTTTATAATATGCAAGAGAATCAGACTAAGGTCAAAAAGGGACCGCTAGGATTATCTAGTCAGTAAATAACACTGTGAAGTGTTCCCTGCTATGGGCAACTTGTCAGTCCAAAATGAGTCAGAGAAAACGGAGGTGGTATTTGTGGCATCATAGGCGCCTTCTGTCAGTCCCACTGTACACAAAGGGTAACTCTTCTAGGTAGAGACATAGCTTTGGAAAACTTTCTGGGATACAGTATGCTGGTGGCCATGTCACATTATAGGGGTGTTATCACCTTGTCTGTGTTTTTAACTTTCATACTATTTTGTACCTTCATATTGCATAAGGATGTTACCTTCTCTTGCTATACGGCAGTGTTTTTTCATATCATAGAAAGAATAGGTGCTTTTACCCTATTGAGCACAGGCAGTTCTTTCCAAGCGAATGATACTGTCCTCTCCCTTCCCATTTTGCAGCATCAGACCCAAAGGGCAGCTTTTAGGTTTTTCCCTGTACCCCTGCTCTCTTGGGTACATCATGAACCAAGTGCTTTTCCTATTCTCTGCGCTGTCCCTTTGTGTTGTGCAAGACTTCACATAAGACAAGGGACATGGACCTAATCTAAGAGCCAGGTACTTTGCTACTGCTCTGGGTCTTCTTTAGCAGCCTGTTCCTATCCTTCCACTGTCCAGCTGCGTTAATAGCGCTCCTCCCACACTACAAAGGGCATGTTGTGTCTGTCTTCTCATCACCTGCAGCTGGTTATGTCACCTGACTTCCTGGTAGTCCGTGAGAGTCTTTACTGGAAGAGTAGGACTTTTATTAAAAAAACATCTGCAAATGACAAGCCAACAGGTTTTGTTCTGTTGCTGCTTTTTCTATTGACTTTTTTTGACAAAAATCTGGAAAAACCTTGAACTGCACAAAGTTGGTTCATGATTTCAAAGAAGTTGAGGTCTTTTCAGTCTCAAATGCCTCAGTGCTTTGAGTGCTAGTCTCTCCAGCTGCTTCAGTGAAGCAATAGAGTTGAGAAGATCTATTAGTCAAGCTGGCCTAAAACTTTCCAGCCTTTTAATCCCAATGCCTTCAAACCATTTAAGAAGGTATCTTTGCTAGTCTTTGCTTCAATAAAGAAATAAAAGATCTTTCAACACATGTACTTGCCTTTTACCTTCATCACATCTCCAGCAAAGCCAGTGGACTTCAATGAATTATGAAGAAGCTGACTCCACTTTAAGGCATTCTACCCCTTTTATTAGACAATATGTATTTGTCTTCAAAGAAACCTCACTATTCGGGTGAACGGTTTTGAACTGAACATTGCAGATCCATTAGAACTCTGCATTCATTTGAATAAGCAGTCTTTTCAGCAGGCAGTTTTTTGCATGAGAATATTTTGCATATCTCTTCTGAACGTCGCACATCTCAGTAGCTTTCCTTAAACTTTTACAGGAAAATAAAAATTAAATAAACCTAGAATGAGTAAGAAATTCCTGTTTGCATCATCAGTCATCTGGTTGTGAGTCTTACTATACAATTCCACAGAAATGAATGTCTGGAGAGTGCAATTCAATGTTTAACATGGTTTAGAACAGTGGATAAGTTATTTGAGGATGGACCACTAAAGTGCCTGTATTTTCTTATGGAGTTTTGTCCAGTTGGGCAGGTGCATGTGCTTTAATTTCATTTAGAACATCAACTAAAGACCATCTGAAGAAAAAATAAAACTCGATGGGCTACTAATGCTGGTTGTCTGATCTTCTAGGTCTATAAATTTCTTACTAACCTCTGTATATCTTGCATCGTTTAAAAAATATTTTTGGGGAAAAAAGTGGTTGTAAATTATCTTGCCAAACTTTGTCATAATTGCTGTTTGCATTGGAGCTTGCAAAAATAGCTTTATTTATGATCTGATACTTTTAATGGCATATTTCACTGTTTCCATTTACACTTTGAAATGACATCTTTGTTTTTCCCTTTTAAAGAGAAGCATAATCCAGATGTCTGTCAAAAGTGTTGTTGATGTAGCATTTTATGAATAATCCTTCTGTTTGAGTTTTTTGTTTTGTCAGAAATGTTTGCCAAGCTCTCATAAAGCTCCCGATGAATATTATTGATGTATACTTCCTTTTAAAGAAGTGATTATTCAGGCGGGATACGAACTGAACAGTCAGTTCAAACCCCCTTTTTTTCTGAAAAGTTATATGATGATGTAGGAGGAGTTAATTTGTTGATGTAATGGAACAGGGGACTCCTGAGCTAAAATGATTCTGCCCTTTCCTTTGTCCAGCTTAACTCTTCGAAGCACAGCCCAGCATTCAAATTTGAGGGACTTCTGAGAAAGTATTACGCGGAATATTATCAGGGTTACTGTCAGTCTACTTAAACCTTTGATGAAGAGTTGTAACAGTTCCCTGCCTGCTTTCAGAGAGATGAGTGTGACTGTGAGAAACATTGAGTAAAACATACCAAGTAATCTTAGGAGTACTGCAATCACCATTTCAAACCTGGAGCTGTTGCTACAGCCAGTGTTGCTGTCATTTGTGGCTGTTAAAAGATTTATATAAGCAACTTGCCCTTTAGGCATATGCATATATCCTCTTCTCTGGTCATTTTTCTCAGGTGACTCCTTAATCCTGGTGGCTGCAGCATAAGTACTCATGGAGCATGATGAGGAGTGGCAGCATTGCTGGGCTTTTTCCAAGCATATCAGAATCCTTTTGGCTTGTAAATGCTCTGGGGTCTACAGACTTTGCAGTGTTTTAGCCTGCAAATTAGTAGTTGGCTGGTTGTCAGTTGGGAAAAAGAGGGATGTGTAAATTCTGTAATAAATAATAGATTAGGGTTAACATACACAATAGCATTCTGCAGATGTCATGGTGTACAGAGCAGTCATTCCTTCCCATAAAGTCAAGTGGAACTGTGAAAATGGATGCATCCGTCCTGTTCCAGCTCTATGTTTTATTTTTTCTATCCCAGCCTGCAGTTCTTGGCTGCAGCTTTGCCCAACTTCAGAGCCTACATAGCTTCCCATGGGATCTGTAATTACTCCCTTCTCAGACCACTTGCTCAGTTTCTGGCAATGTTAGGACAACAGGTCACACCAGTCATTATAGAGATTTTGCTTGTGGAGCTGGAATAGTCCCAGTCCAAATGCACTAAAGATAACTGGGACTTCACAACAGTAGTCCCTAACCTGCACAGCACTGAGAGCTTTGGGTGCATTGGTCTGTACTTAAAATCCTGTGTCTGTACAGCTTCCCCACTGTGCTAAGCTCGACTGTTTGCAGAGTGACTCATTTTGATTTGCCAGACACACTGCCTATAAGCACCCTTCTTTTACTGCTTATGAAACAGCTACTTGGTCTGCCTAGTGAGTATTTCTACCTTATATTGCAGTCGGTTCCCCCCTCCACTTCCCCATCCTGATTTGCTTTCTTTTGCCTTGTCGATTTGCAGAGTGAATGTGCCAGCTGTGCCTCTGAGCATTTCATTCCCTTTCTCTAGCCCCTGCCCCAAGCTGCTGTACCTGACATGGGGAGGGGGTTATGTTTGCAGTGTAGAGCTGCTCATAAAGCGCATTTTTAAAGCACTGTGCTTCACAGTTGATTTATGGCTCTTCTGTATGGGCAGGCATTCATAGAATATTTTTTTATGTTAAACTCTTCCTGATTAATTAAACTACAATAACTCACTCATGTCCTTGACTTCATCCTTCTTCCTTTCCTAATCCTTTCTTTTTCTCAACTACAAGTGAGACAGTGTGGGCAGGTGCCACATGGTGTGTTGCATCCCCTCTGAGATCTATGTTGTGTGCCTCTGCTGCAGACTGTTGGGTGACCTCCACTTCAGAGGAGCTCTGAAGCAGTCCCTCGTTGTTGTCAAGTGTTGCTGCCTGCTCCTCACCTTACTTTAGATCAGGAGGATGCTGTTTAAATCTGCATATGCTCCTCTCACCCTACACAGCTCTTGGTGGATGAGCTGATCTGCTGTATTGTCCTTGGATACTTCATCTGTAACTGAGTAACTCTGAAGCGATGTCCTGCTGCATGAGAAAATTGTGGTTCTGAGTTGACATCATGTGAAATCATACTCTGCCTCATCCTTTCTTGCCTTTTGGTAACCTCTTTCTGAATTTGCTAGTTAATGCCTAGTGAGCTCTCTGTTAGCTGCTTGTGCTGTCACTGTCTGTTTACAGGGTAATTCTACTTTTTACAACCCAGAGCTGTTGAAGTTCAGGCGATTCTGATTAATCTAGCTGTTTTCTCTGAAACATCCAGACCTGATTCTCACTGATCAGGTCTTTTGAGCCTAAGACACTTTTATCCAGTTCATCCCTTCATGAAGATGCCTATGTTGATGAAGTAGGTGAGCTGACACCAACTATATGATGTTTTGTCTGGCCTCCTGCTAGTTTAACCATGGAAGAATGAGCTGCCTACTTCACGAAGCTTGCTACTATAATGATGCAATATCTAAACTAGATGCTTGGTTTCCATCAGGTTGCTTCAAGTAATTGAATTTAGAATCATAGAATCATAGAATAGTTAGGGTTGGAAAGGACCTTAAGATCATCTAGTTCCAACCCCCCTACGATGGGCAGGGGGACCTCCCACTAAACCATGCCACCCAAGGCTATGGCCAACATGGCCTTGAACACAGCCAGTGATGGAGCATTCACAACTTCCTTGGGCAACCCATTCCAGTGCCTCACCACCCTTACAGTAAAGATTTACTTCCTCAGATCCAATCTAAACTTCCCCTGTTTAATTTTGAAGCCATTACCCTTTGTCCTATCACTACAGTCCCTCATGAATATATGACCGCTCTGCACTGAAGTGGTTAGACTCCCAAAGGAGAGATGAGGGTGCTGCTATAGGCTTCTGTAAGGTACCTTCAACTTTGTAAGTATCATTACCAGGAATTGAGGCTTTAGCTTTGCAAATAGTACACTATGATGAGAAATGGCCACTCTAGGTTTTGGTGTTTAAACCTCCTTGCTGTGCTTCTGCCTCTTCCAGTTACAGTATCTCATTCCAGTGGTTCAGAACTTCCTGGCTGGTGTTGGTCTCCTCACTCCCACTCAATTGCAACTGCAGTAAAGTTTTGGTAAGATTATACTCCTTCCTGATAAACAGTCAAGATTTTCTAAACTGGGGGAAAAAAACCCCATCCAAATGCTAGTAAATAGTGTAAGTTGCAGTATATTAAACAGTAAAGGCCACTAATCTTGTCTTTTTGTTGCCACAAGAAATAATTTTTACTCTTCGTTGCGCCTGCATGTCTAGGAGCACGCAAATAGATTTTGAACTGAAGCCCGTCTTTGTGTATCATTTTCATGTTGAGGGATTATTGCTTTTCTTGCTTCTTTTTCTTCCTGATCCTTCTTTCTTGAGATGTCCCGTGTCCAGCTGTGAGAGCTGTTTTGCCTTTCCCTGTAGCACTGCCATCTAGAGTCTACAATATGCTTTTTAAATATTCTTCATGTCTTTCATAATTGAGGTGGGGAAGAAAAAGGTTTCCTTCGTGTAAAACTGTCACAGGCTTCTTAACTATCAGAAACCGATTGCATTTTTTCTTACTGTCAAAGGCTCTTTCTCTGTTCTGTGAAGTCTTGGAACAACAGTCCTGAGATGGCTTTGAAAAGTGGATGTTTCCCTAAGGAGATCTCCCAGAGCATCTCTGGCCTAGTGTTGCCCTCGGAGATGATGGGGTAACTGTGACATGATGAGTCACTATGCAAAGGAAGAATTACTCCCTGGAGATTTTTTCTTTCCCTTCCATAAACTGCTTCATGAAAACAGTGCTCTTTCCACAAACAAAAAGCAAAACAAAAAAGCGATTCTATTTTTGTTTGAGCTTTTTCAGGAAGTCCATGTTAAATTCTTTAGTCATGTTGTAAAAGACAGAAATACTCTGTTGAAATGTCTCAACAAACCATTCAAGAAGTGTTAAATAGATAAATAAGTAGACCAGCTGTTTGTACAGCCTTAACTCCAAAATTAGTCTAACCCTGTAAACAAAGCAGGCTGAAAAGAAGCAAGGAACTCTGTATGACAGCAAAGATGAGAATCATAGAATCATATGTGGGAGAATAATGTGGGTAAGATGTTTGCATATCTGCACCTTCCTCAGACCTTTCATGTGCTGCTCCTTTGTATTATCTTTTTTAGGTTTTAAAAAACTAATTTTCAGCTGGCTAGTGGCTACAACAGGCTGTTTTTTCTTCGTGGAGGACTAAAAAGTTTTTTGTCTATTTAGTAGTATCACTGACTATTCTGGGTTGGAAGGGACCTTAAAGATCATAAAGTTCCAACCCTCCTGCCATGGGGAGAAGGGCAGGTTCCACAAGACCAGGTTGCTCAAAGCCCTGTCCAACCTGGCCCTGAACACTGCCAGGGATGGAGCAGCCATAGCTTCTTCAGGTATCTTGTCAGTCTCTTTAGGTATTGGAAGGCTGCTCTATGGTGTCCCCAGAGCCTTCTCTTCTCTAGCCTGAACAAGCCCAGCTTTCTCAGCTTGCCTCCATAATAAAGGTGCTGCAACCCTCTGAGCATCTTCATGGCCTCCTGTGGACTCACTCCAGCAGGTCCATGTTGGGGCCTCCAAATTTTCCCCATCTGATTCCTAGCTGCTCAGACAGTTTCTCTGTATTCCTCCCAGGCTACCTGCCCTTGCTGCTTTGTTTGCTTTATGAGATTAACTTTGGGATGCCAGCTGGCCCTGATCCCCCATCCCTTTAAACCTTTTTTATAATGGTCTGATTTTTTTTCTTCTTCCTCTGTTTGATGGTACATCTTGCCTTGCAGCCAGCTCTTATTGCAGATCATTCATTACATCCATTTGGTCAGCTAGTCAAGTTTAAGTTGTGGTGTGCTTCATTTCCAGAAATGCAGTAAGATTCTACTAGTTTTATTAAACTCTCTTAAAAGAACAAAGCATGACCAAATGGAGCTCATTGTTCAATTGATCCATCGAGTTACCTTGGATATTATGTCATTTAGTTCTTCCATGTGCTTCTATTTCCTTTACCATCACCTCTTTGGACTGTAAGGTGTTTTCACAAGGGAAATTACTTGGTTGAGCTATTTAAATGTAGCAAAAGTCATATATTCTGTAATAACTATGCTAGCAGCATAGTGAGATAGCTTCGAAGGAGGTGGTTTGCATGGCAACCCTTCTGTAGTTTACAGGTAGGTTTAGTGAGTGTTAACTCTACCGCCTCACAATTATTATAATTAGATAAAACATTAATTATATATAGAATGAAAAAGTCTTAAGTTGAGATAATGAGAGGGAAGCCCTGATTGCGTTGTTCGAGGGAAATGCACTTGTAAACTTCAAATTAGTTTATATAACTGAATTACTTGTATGCAGCTCTCTTGTCG
>JASSUY010049723.1:74427-119664 GCA_032466535.1 Forpus xanthops
GGTCCTTTTCTACCCTAACTATTCTATGATTCTATTATTCTAAGTGAGGTGTTTTTTTAAGAGACAATATTTATTTTGAGCTTTTAGAAGCTGATTTTTTTTCTTTTATTTCCCACCCCCAGAGACTTTTACACACCAGTTAGTTTTTTTGTGTTTTTTCTGTTTTTTTTTTGTGGGGAGTTTTACTTAGTCCTTGATAAGTAGGAGCATGAGTAGATCATATAGGTGACTCTAAAGCCATCATGATTATGATACCATCATAATTTCTGTTATATGCCTTTAAATCTGCAACTCCACTGTGATTGTGTAGATTTTTTTGTAAGCAGTCTCCTAACCCAAATCCACTGTACTAATGCTTTTAAATTGTAGTAGTTAACTTGTAGGTACTAGAATACAAATATTTGCTTGTCTTCACTAAAGACCTCCTAGGACACTTGAGCATAAGCCTTGGCAGGTATTCATTTTTCCACTTCTTTTAACTCCCCTTATGCTTGGGAAACAGGTGTGGACACTGTTAGGGAAACTTGACTGCTGTGTTTATCATCTATCTTCCCCCACCACCACTTGAGGAATTTTAATCCCAGAATGAATTCCTGCATTTACATGCTCTTAAAAAACTTCTTAGCGACCATCAGCTCTTAATCTTTTTACATTTCTTTTGATTAGCAGTGCTTTCTAATCCTAACACCGGACCCAACAGAAACTGTTAACTGCACTTCTTGATTTACAGCTAAATCTAATCCTTCTAGCAGTCTAAGGCCAGCATTATGTTTATCACTTTGAAATTACTAACTGTAAGACATTGTGGCAGTTCTTGAGTTGTTTTTTCTCACTTTCTCTTTCCTTGTCATGGATTGATAAATGCAGTGATTAGTATAAGGATATTTCTTGTATATATGCGGTGATTTCCAGGAAAAGATGAAAATATCTGCTTCTTCCACCTCCATTCTTTTTCTCTTCCAGTCTCTTTCTGTCTACTTCTTTTTATTTGCTTCTTCTTCTGGTCCAGAAAAAGCAATTTGCTTTCTACCTGAGTTTATGATTAGTAGCAAGATGTGTAGGTGGAATATGTTTTAGTGTCTTTTTTTCCCCCTCTTCCTTTCCCTTCCCCCACACCTATTAATATATCTGTTAGTAAGCTAATGCTATTAGGTTATGCAGACTGTTCCATGTACAGGGAAAGATAAGACAGCCATCAAATCCTCGCAGTGCCCCAAAAACATCTTTCCATTCTGCCGAAGACTGAGTGTTTGTCCATGAGGCAGCAACAGATTTTATATCAGTCACTTTAGCAAAGAAAGGGTAAAGAAATTGCTATTATATATTTACTGCTGTGGGTTGTTTTTTTTTTTTCCTAGCACCTGGAAAGTTGTGTGGGTGTTTACAGTCTCTACAGGAACTGCTCTGAATTTGCATTAGGAAAGGGGGAAGGGGTGTGCTAAAGAGCTGCAAACTTCTCTTTCCTGCTTGGTATTTATTTTTTCCCCCTGGGAGGGGTAGGGAAAGCATTAGCCAGGAGCATACAGTCCCCCAAATGGCCCTATTTGCTTAAATCCTAAAATAACTTTTTAGGTGGATGAACAGAATGGCAGAGAGGCAAGGCACAGAATAAGAATTAGCACTTTGCAGGAGCCAACTGTGTCTTCTGCTTCTGAGGTGTTTCCATGGTCTGTTTTTCTTTACCCAGCCAAAGGAAAGACGAGCTGATTTTGTTACTGGCAGTGCAAACTTGAATAAGTCTTTCAGATTTTAAAGCAAGGTAGGAAGATTTTCTATATGTCTGTATATATAAATGTGTATTTATTCATTTATGTATTTGAAGAGTGTGTCTTCATTTTGTTAAGATCTCATGTCTGCAGATTTTGGTGTCTGAAAGCTCATCTGTTTTCTCTGTCAGTGGACTAATGAAAGATAATATTTCTCTCTGTGCTGTTTGTCTTGCTTATATCTGTAGACCATGTCAGCTCTGGGAAAAAAAAAAAAAAAAAAGCTACTTTTGTATTTAAAACAAGCAAAAATGCAAACCAGTATCTCATTCAAAACAATCAAAACATGACTGTGACCTTGCTTTTCTGCTGTCATTAAATGCATAGTTACTTAAACCATTTTAATCTATTACTAGAAAGATTATCTCATGGGTGGAAGAAGAAACTGGGTTTTCTTCTCTGCTCAGACAGAGCTGCTTCACTTCCCTGCTCAGGGGAGAACATGTCAATGCTCAGGCACTTGGTCTTTCTTCATGTTATGTTGAAGTCAGAAAATTCTAGGGAGTTGCATCCTCCCCACGTGCACATGTGTGCGTACCCACACTGTCCCCATCTGCTCTGGCTATTTCTGGTTTCCCAAGGTGTTCTGGGGGCTGATTGTGTCTCCTCTAACAGTTCTCTCTACCACTTCCTTTGTGCTAGAGTTCATCCAAGGTCCTTGGTGAGTTTGTACGAGCTTGTAAAATGTTCTAGCTATGATTAATTTTGTTTTGACTTTCCAAAGGCATAAGGGGCCATAATTCATGATGAATTAGGGATTCTACCCTTTTTAACAATTTCTCTGCTTCACACCTTTGAGATCCTTCTTCCAGATAATGTTAAAACTTTGAGGGGCAGAGAAAAATCATATTCAAGTACACAAGTCAGAGTTAGGCTTTGTAGTCAAGTGGCTGTTGGTTAGAAGCTGGGATGCTGGCTTGGCTCTCCCTGGCAGCTCGATGGGAGACACCAGTCCCTACTGGTCTTCTGACCTGCAGATGCTCACAGCTGTGGAAGGAGGGGACAAAGTGAGAGCTGACCTGGCAGCTGGCAATGTTCATCCTGGGTCTGAAGTTACGACTTTGGATGCCTTGTTGCAAGGCCAGGGCTTATGATGCATAAAGGAGAGATGGGGCAGTGGGGAGCCCTGAATTTTAGGGTATTAATGCCTTTACTGCCATCTTCAGTAGGAAACTGGCTTACTGAGGATATATTGCAAATTAGGAAACTGTGATGATGAACAATATGAGAGATGTGGGGGGTAATTAAACAGTGTAGGAAAAATTGTTGGTACCCTGCATAAAACGTAAAGGAGTCTGGGGTGACGTTATCTGACTTGCTGCAGTGTTGCTGGCAGCCATGGAGACTTTTAAGCCTGGATGCTGCAGTTGTTTTACACTGTGTAGCTCCTTTTCTCTTGCTGAATTTCCTGAAGACAGAGATTTCCTGAGCTCTGCCTGTGTAGCTAGCTGCTCCCTCTATTCGGTGCTCCCATTTCCTGCACAGCATCATACATACCTACATACGTATAGAGTAGAAAAGTCCTTTTAGATTGCAGAAATAGAAAGGAAAACATATTTATCAGTCATTTATCTACTTCAGCAAAAAGAGATTATCTATTCCTTGAAGTCTTCTGGCCAGAAGCCATTGAAGAGTTATTAATGTAAGAAGTTAGATCTCCCTGTCTTGCTTTCAGTTCCAGTTTTGAGCTCCAACTGTGGAATATACAGGGTGGGAGGCAGGTGATCTCATTACCCTGCTCTTCCTTCCAGTATATCTGGTGAAAACTTTTTTTTCCAGTATGTATTGGAAAAATCAATATTCCAGTTGATGGGAAGGAAGAAGCGGTATGCAGGTTGATACCTATGGATCTGCACTCTGTTAGGTGTGAGATTGCTTTCTCTCTGCAATGGTTACAATCTCGCTCTTACATACTGCCTACAAATTTTGGGTTTATATACATAAGACCTGCTTTTGTGTTTTATGGTAAGTTTCAAAGGGACAGGATTGATCAAGGTTGCTATCATGAATTGTAGATGTTCACTCCTGTGAAAATTGCTTGTATAAGTGAATAGTGTACCATAAAGTGGCTGTCCTAATCCCTTACATCAAAAGGTTTTTGGATTTGTTTTTTTTTTAGCTCTGTAAATGTAATTTCTTCAGTAGTTTTTGAAGCTTAGAAACTGATAACCAGCAGGCTATTCTGTACCAGAAATCTCTTCACCTCCGTCAAAAGAGCATAAGCAGTGACCACTGAAGCTGAAAGGGAAGAAGATACTGATTAAAAACTTAATACAAATGGCTGGAAAGCAGGAAGAATCTCAAGTTCAGAGGACACTAAGATTGTATGAATAAGAAATTTTAACACCAGTATGGCTCCAAATCCCACCAGGACAGCAGTAATTATTGACATAACGTTTATCTGAAAAATCTCTTTTTCTTTACCCTTCCCCTTTGTTGATGCCAGCTCAGGTTTGTGACTGCAGGGCCGAGGTGCCTCTGACCATCAGCACTGCGGGTCCTGTGAGGGGGTTAGTGAATCGATATGCAAAGCATGTTTTTAACTGCTTGAAACCCAGGAACATGCTGTACCTGGCCACGGCCTATTTCAAGGTCTGTCAACTTTGAGGATTCAGCTAGCTGGCAGTGTCTCTTTTTGAGCATGCCCATGAAAATAATTGTGAATGATTAATTTTAATTACTGCTGGCTGAGGACAGATCCTTGGCTGCGTGGATGGGGTTTTTACACCGTGTGGAAGAGTTATCTGAGCTGGGAAACTCTCAGACTTCTTTTGGTATGAAAGGTGTGTTCAAGAAAGAGCAGGTTTGCGGAAGACTCTTTTATAATCGCCTGTAATCACTTAATAGCGGTGTAGCAGCTGCCCAAGTTGTGTGCATTAGTGCAGAAAGCACTTGAGACTAGGAGGGGGTGAATATCTGGAGGTGAAGATGACCGATGGCTATTCCTGTTGCTTTACAGTCTCTCTTCCACTTGCTTTGTTCCTCTAAACTGGTATTGAGCAGAGAGGACGAGTACACTGATCTGAAATGACTGTATTTCTAAAATAGCTTTAAAATGCATTCCTTCTGCCTTATTTGGCTACAGTTTAATCTCTGTCAGCATTTAGAGTAGTTGTCCTCCAAAACAATCACGGTCAATGTACCTTTTGTGAAACCTAATCCAGGGATAGCGAACTATTCTCTGTTTTCAGAGGTGTAACTGAGACAAAGACTGATTAGTCTGAAATCCGGCTACATAAATTTCATCATTTGTGTGGTGTCTCAAAGGCTGTTGGAGAAGGAATAAGTCTGAGTATCATCTCACTTGTAACAGCTAGTCTCCTAGTCTCACTGAAACATCTTTCCTCTCAGACATTAAACCAAAGTGTCTTAATTCCAGTGTAGGAGGATTTATCTTTTTTTACTGTTGGAGTATGCGTTTAGATACAAAGATACCCAAGAGAAAAGTGAAAGTCTACCATGTAAGCTGCTGGCTTCAAACTCCAGAATCCACAGGTGGAATCTTGTACTTGACTTTACTCCTAGCTGTTCCGCTGACTTGCTTTTGTGACCTTGGTCATATCATTTGACCTTTATTCTTTCCTTGTATTTTAACTTTTCTGTTAAAAACATTAACTGCTGGGCAGAGACTGAAGTTGTTTATTCCTTTTCTTTTTCTATTCTTGCACAATACTAACAGAAAAACTTTCAATTGGAAATGTGTAGATCACAATCAAAATTGCTTCCAAAATATCTTCCAGTCATTAAAAAAAAACACCAAGAGTCCCTGATTTAGAAGTGTCTGCTTATGGAAATATTTATTTTCATCTAACGAAATTCAGATTAGCATTACTAGTCTTCAAACTGTGAGAGTGTGCAGACCAGCAGCCCTGATTTATGTCCCTACAGAGTTTTAAGGAATGTTCCTAATCTAAGAGTGATTTTCAAAAAGGTTTCCATAGAAGGCTGGCTGCTTCTGATTTGAGTCAAAGCCTGTAGACAGCTGATCTTCAAGCCCTAAGCTGTTTATATATTCCTTAAAATGTGTATTTTTATTCTACTTAAATATTTATACAGTCCTTATCAACTTGATGTGACTTTGGTCTTACAGATGGAGGCAAGCACCACATTTCCCTAGGAAATTTTGTGAGGGTGTTTGGAGTGGAGCCTGCACCACTGGGGTCTCAGACTGGTGTCTGGACCATAAATAATGCCTTCTTCATTGCCTAGAGGGATGACTAAATTGTCCTGATAGCATACTGTGATGGTAATCTTTTCAGCTCGGTCATGAACACAGCACGTTATTGACTGCCAAAAGTTGGCAGACTGGACAACACCAGAGTCTTGTACCAGCCTGTTGTAATGTTTGGAAGATGTCACCTTTTTTGATGGTTATCAAAGAGGGCTTGTTCTATCCTCTTCCTTTAGCTATGTTTTTAGTTTAGAGATAAGATAGCAAATATCATAGTAATCTGACTTTGCATTTTCTATATGGTTTTGTTTTGTCTGGATAGTAATCATGTGGACCCTCTTTTAATTAAATTAGCTCAAACAATGAACCATATGAAAACTGCATTGGGACTTTAATGCAACTGATATGTTCTTTTGGGTAGGTTCATATGGCATTGTGCTTAGTTTAAAGACTGATGGGAAAGGGGAGTTATTGGGCTTGCAGAGAGGGAGGCATAGAATCATAGAATCATAGAATAGTTAGGGTTGGAAAGGACCTCAAGAGGTATTTCTTCATACTTTAGGTTTTCTTGACCAAAGTCTTTAAATAGGCAATTTGAGCACGGGTAGGCTTTTTAATTGGCTACCTCTGTTTTTATTGTTTCTCAGAGGAAATAGAACTTGAAAACAAGTTTTCCTCTGAAGATTTTTCTTGTGCTTCTATATAGTAAATGAATAAATGAAGTTGATTGTTACTGCAATACTCACTGAGATCATAACTGGTCAGTGGGAGACCTGCTTTTAATTACTGACTACTTCTTGGTCATCTTTAGTTTTTCTTGGGTCATGTTTGTTTTTCTTGGTTTTGTTGGGTTTATTATTTTTAGTAGGCCAGTTTTTTCCCTCCACCAGTAGCTACCTACTTAGCTTTGCATTTCATACAGCACTCTTACTTCATATTTTTTTCCTCCTTTCCTTTTTTTTCTGTACAGTTAAAGATCAAAATAAGTGCTTACAGAATATGAGATAAAATGGAGAACAAATTGCAGAAGAGGGAAAAGTCAGATGTGCTGTCAAAGTACGTAATTCCTTTTTTGCCTTTCTTCAGGGTTTCATGGTATAACATGACTTGTTGAGTGTCATGTGGTTACAGAAACATCTTTATTTTTTCTAGCCTTCTGTATGGACTAAAAGTTAAGCAAATGGTCTTTCCTAAAACATATGTGGAAAAGGCATATTGTGATGTTATCAACCACACTTGTACAAGGGGAGTTTTGTTCCTGCACACTTTAAGCAGGGTTGCAAGTACCAGGAACCCCTTCTTAGTCAACAAGAAATTTGCAGACAGAATTTTCCAGTAATCTGCCTACCTGTTTGTCAGGAGGCAATGGAGAAGATTTGGAAGGATTTGGCTCATGAGCAGACTGTACTAAAGCCCCAGCTGCTGGTTTATTTTTGTCCACATGCATTTTGATATGTAAACCATAGAGGCAGTATGATTTGTCCTAGCTGAAAGATTTTGCAGAAGAGCAGATTCCATATTTCCTGTAGCTCTGAGTTGATAACAACATCAGTTACACTTCAGCCAGGTATCAAAAAAAAGCTAGCAATGTAATTTCAGTGGAGAAGAGAGCAGAAGTCAGGATGCCTCTTAATCATGCTTGTGTGTCCCAAGTGCAGCACAGGATAGAAGCAGTTTAAAGAAATGTCAGCAGAGTGCAGTAGTTTCCATCCAAAAATACTTCGGTACATACCTCCCAGGTTACAACTTGTTCCCTGTCATGATGACACTGCCTCTTGCAGCTACAGAATGGTCTCCAGGTGGTCATTCGTGGAAAGGAGAAAGTACAAGGGACCTAGGGGATCCAGCTTAGTTGGTAACAAAACAGCTTTATTTCTGTGCTGGCTGCGTGGCAGCACCAGGGTTGTGCATTGGAGATGATAGGGTGTGAACATGGAGAGGACAGCTTGAGTCTAAGCCCTGACATTTTGGGGTGGCGGTGAAGACTTTTTTCAGGCTGCAATGCAGTTGGTTTTCCTCCCAAGTGAAGTGGAGGAATGTGTGTGGGTCATACCTGTTGTGTGTGTCGGCCACTCACACCACAGGGCTGACTAGGAAGAAAGGCAGCATCACCATGCTGCTGTCATACTGGACCTGAACCACATGAGTCAGCTGGTCAGTCCTTCCCAGATCTGCCAATTGCCCTATTGGTCTTCCTGAACTGACTCCAAAGGAGTGCTTGGATTAACAAATAGTCATGTGTTTCTTGCAGGAAACCTTGAGTGACCCTCAGAAGATTATTATGATTTGGTTTTGAATGGCTATTTTGATTAAATGGCCTGCCCTGCCACACACAGTGCGGTGATGTCGTTGCTTTTGTTCTCAGAATAATCACTGAGGATTTGTGTCTGCATGCACATACAACAGTGTCTTCTGCTTTCTGTAGTGACAACAGTAGCTGTAGTGAGAATAAGCTGGAGAAAATAAACAAAGAACAAATCCCTGAAACTCACAAAAGAAATAGAGAATCCATATTATATTTTTAACAAGTCTTGTGATCATTTTTTTAAGGAGCTGTTTTCTGATTGTTTTCATTGTCTTTCACTCCTTCGAATTACTTACCACTTCTGTGTATTGGGGGATTCTTCAAACTGCTAGGTTTGTATTAACACACTAGGTTCATATTAATAGGAGAATTATGCAGGTTTTGTACAGTTCTTCTTCTACTGTTCCCTTTCTTCTGCTGTTTTCTTTTAATTAATCTGCAACAGAGTCCACCTACAACAGATAATTCGCTGCTTTTCAGGTCAGGTGAAGGTAGGTCGGTGCAAAAGGCACTTTAATGACATGTGGAAAAGCTTCTTTGCTAATTGGATTGCAATACATGTGTTACTGCCCACTTTAACTCAACAAAATTATTTTAATCTGATTCCCTCACTGTTATTTTACACTTAGAATTTGTGACATTCAACCTTTTTTGCAAGAAATAATGCTATTTAATTATGAGACTCACAGGACTGCTGAGGTTGGCAGGCACCTCATCTAATCTGACCTGAGGCTGCTCTCAGTCTCCGTATGGCCTGATGCTCAGAACGTAGAGTAGTTGGGAAAACCCAGAATTCAGTGATCTTAATGGGAGAATACTACTTAAAGATAAAAAAACCCAACATACCATAGTTATTTAGTATGCTTAAATTCTGGTTTACGCACACATATCTTCCTGCTGAGCTTAATGGAATTGTGTATGTACTCCTCTGACTAGGACACCATTTAGTTGCAGTCTCTGTTCGCCTGTAAATGTAGTATATCTTGATTTTAATAGAACTGTTTATTTTACAGGCTTTTTTCCTTTCCCATTGCTGATTCCTTTTTCTACCCTGAAGAGAATTGCATTTCCTACCTGTGAGCTCTGCTGCTGCAGTGAGTTGGAAAGCAGGGTGCTAAAGGCATTTGTTGGTACTTACTGAGCCGATGTTGCAGTCACAGAAGTAATTGCAGTGTCATGCCAATATACCCAATCTAGTTTGCTATATACAAATATACCAAACCAGGTTGTTCACAAGCTGATAATACTCCAGCCACAAACTGAGGGGGTTCATAATGAGCTAGTGTACCCTGCTGCTGCTTGAGCTTATTTATGGGGCTTACATTTACCCTTGCAACCCTATGACCCCGTCCTTTACTCCTGCATGACATGCTTGTAGGTAGGTTGTTGTATTTTTTATTTTTCCCAAGGAAAAAGGCTTTCTTTCTTAATATTTTGCACTTCAAAATCCCTTCCCTCTGAAGAACTTACTCATTGGTCAGGCAGGTGTAAGGTCAAGCAGCACCCTGGTTCACTGGGGAGCACGGCTGCTTCTGGCATGAATCTCGTCACCTCCCTGCTGCAAGGGTCCTTAATCAGAAAATTACTGTCTTTCAAGAGAGCACTGTCTTGTATTTTAACTTATTTCACTTAAGTCAAAAGCACTTATGCACATGAGGGAGGTCAGGGAATGCATAGACACTTTTTTAATGATAACCACAGCAATGTGGTATTGTCATGTGAAGGAAACGAGAAAAAAGAGATAATTGGGTTGGAATTATCCAGGAATTTAACTCCACAGGGGTGATGGCTTATATGGTAGGTGGTATTTGGTTTTCTGCTTTCAGTGGAAGAATGTGCTTTTAGCAGCCCAGTAACCCCATAGCTGGGAAATGCTTTCTGTGCTGTCTTACTAAGTAAAAAGCGATGCAGAATGACATTAGAACCAGCTTTTGTTGCTGGTGAGCAGTTAATGTTTCTTAAAAACTGCTTAGTGTGCAGGATTTGACAACCTCGCAGGACGTGGCAGCACAGGGGCAAACTAGGCTCTCTTTATGAATGTGATGCACTCTTTGCATGCCAGGCTGCGATGTCTCATAGCCTTTGTTCTCACTAACATTACTGTTGTATGCGAACATACAGCCCCATTTCTCTTTGTCTTCTGCAAAAATCCCAGCTCATGTGTGGCAAATTGTTTTGACAGTTGGCTTTCCATTAGCGGGGGGAGGCAGCATAGTGAAGAGCTACTGTCTAGACCTACTTGCAGAACTATTCTGGTGAAAAGAATAATTGTACAGGAAGTTCCTATTTCCAGGACCTATTTGTACATTCTGACTCCTATCCGTATAATAGGATTACACATTTCTTATCACAACTGCAAACTGGATGTGTGCCAGCCATAAACTGTGCACAGTGTAAAAATATGATTGCAGACAATCTTTTTTCCCCTCTTTTCTCCTTTTTCTCACCATCCCTTCTTATTCTGGATTAAGGCGGGGGAATCATATTAGACAGTGTAGGATGAATCACAGAGCATCACTTAAAACATTACTGCAGACAGGTATATAGAGGCAAAACCACTTGACCAATGGAAACTAATTACAGACAAGAAGTGTGCCTTAGGAGAAAGAGATACTGATGTTTGAAGTGTTTCCTTAAGGCATACTTTAGAATCTGGGGGGAGAATTAAGATTCTGTTGCTTTTAGGGAGTCTTCATCTATTCATATGGTAAACATGGGAGTGACACCTGTAGCCAAATGATTGCGGACAGGCACTCATTGCTTTGAATTACTGTTTTACTTAACAAGGGGGGTTTGATTTACATAGTACTCTTACAGTAATTCAGTCTGCCCTACAGTATACTGGGATGTAATATATTGAACAGATGAAATAATTGGGGCCTGAGGTAGCTTAAAGCTAAATAAATGCTGGAGGGGGAAATCTAAGCAAAAAGGAGGGAGAGAGGAGAAGCCCACCCTGTTGAAAATAAATAAAAATAATTATATACATATATAATCATATATAGCAATCAGAAGTGGAAGTCTTTTCTGGTTCATACTGTTAAATGCTACTCTAGCCATCTGTAGAGAAATGTGCATGCCTGGAGTCTGGCTAGACTTCAGCATAGTTTTGTGAGGAAAAGATGGCCCAGATTGCCCTTCTTCAGCATCCATACCAAGTGTGTTCATTGTAGCTATTTTGGGACTTCAAAACTTTGGTGTGGGAAAGTGCAGTATGTCTGCTGGGATGAGCCACAGCATTATTTCCAAGGTTAGACCTCTGTTGAAGATTGGGTGTGAACTAGGAATGGATGTGGCAGTGTCAAATGGTGTTTGAGATCTGCTCTATATCTCAGGGCTACAAATATAAGAGTGTCCGTCATGTGCTAGGCTCCATCTCTGTAATATGTTCTTGCAAGAGTTGAGCTGGTCATCCTTTCCTTGGGTTTTGGACTACGTTGCAGATTTTGGGCAAAAGAAGAAGCATTTTAAATAGTTTCATTTCTCTGTCCCAATTTTGGAAGGACAAAGTTTTGAAGAGTTTTGATGGGTTATGTCATCTATGAGGTCTTATGTTTGTCCTGGATCCCTCTTTCAATGAATCGTTTCCTCCTGGAAACAAATGTGAACTCAAGAAGTGCACATGTAAGACTGCAGACGTGGGCTGTACTGGCAAGGTCACTTCACCAAATGCAGCTTCAGCTGTATGGGAGAACACCAGTGCTTTCTCTCCCCTTGCTCGTGCCAGTCAGGGTAGTAATAGTTTGTGCTGAATAAGCACATTTGATGTCTTACTGAAGAAAGCCTACTTACTGAGTTGGTAGAAGAAGGAATATTTTTAACTTCATTTTGCTGGCCATTTGCAGGGAAGGTTAAGAAGTTTTAATCAGAGTAGAAATTACTTGCTAAGTGCATCATACAGAGAAGTCGGATGGGAAAAACTCAAGTCAGAGGTATGGCCGCTAAAGGCACTAGGTGCTTCTTGAGTGTAGGTGGCATCTTGGCTGGGACAGCTCTCACTGTATTCTTGAACCACAGACTTTCATTAACTCAGAACAAGTTAGTAGGTACAGAAAAGTTAAAAGTCAAAGAAAAGCCTTGTCAAAGGGAGTTGCATTGGTCATGGTTTTGAGGATGGGTATTTGTAAGGGTGGATAGGAAGGCTAACACAACATGCACCAGTTCCCTCTGGGAGGATATTTAAGACTTCGAAGTCCTCTTCTCCCACCCTGAACCTTAACTATATTGTGCCTTTTTGAGCACAGTAATTCTGTAGGTTATCAAAGTTATAGTCACATATCCATAAGGTTTCTCTAAACTTTTAATGTATGAAGTTCCAATTACATGTGCTGTTGGATTCTGCACGCTAAATGTGATTATTTCAGTAGTTGATTCTGAAGGTATAGGTGTGGGGTGGTCTGTAAATTGTATGTAGAAGTTGGCAGAAGTCATCTGCATTTATTTCAGTATTCAAACGCTGTTTCATGCTTTTATTTTTAAGGCATGGGAAATGAGTGCTCAAAAAACCCCACCACCAAGACTTAGTGCAAAACTATATTGGAAATTTAATGTGCAAGTTAGGAAATTAAAAGTTCCTGCCATAAATGTGACTGTCATATTACAGGTATACTGCAACATAAATTTCCCAGCCTCTACAACAGTATTGAATTCTAATATGTGCAAGATGGTTGATGTAGAATGGTTATGAGAATTACAGCCTTGTTTTCCCTAACTAGTTCATTTAAATTCTCAACTTTAATGTTCTGCTAACCTTCCGTACTCTTGCTAATCTGCTTTAGGAATATAAGCAAAGTACAAACCTTAAGTATCTTGAAGCTCAAAGTGATATGTACCTGGAGAGTGACAGGTAAAGTTAGATTGCAGTAAGTTTTTGTGTTTTCATTTCTTTGGCCACTGATGTTAATGTCGAAACGTTCCTTGTCTTTGTGGAATCTATCAGTGGACCTGCTGGATCTTGTCCCCATGAGATGTGGGAAAATAGGGCAGAAAGCAGTTACTCATTGTCAGTAAAGCATTTTTCTGTGTCCCACATGAGTGAGCTCAGCCTCATGAGTGAGAACCTAGCTGTGTGGAGCAGGGTGGAAGTATTGCATCTCTCAAGAGGACCCGTGGAAGGGACCACCATGTCCTACTCAGCTTTTAAAGTTCTTTCTGAGTCTGCATCCTCATTGCAGGTACACCCCCATCTTGTTGACTGAACACATGCTGAGATCACTGTTCTGATACAATACTCACCCAGTGAAGAAAAAGAAACTTTCAGAAGTAGCGTCTACAAACTAAGTAGAGGCCACTGGAAGATGGAAAACTGTTTTTTCAAAATAAATCTCTGTTGTATCTCATATGCAATGCAACACTTTTGAAAATCTCTTGTGGTTAAACACTTCTATCATGTTCTCACCACCTGCTGGAAATCCAGCACAAAAACAAGAATAACCAAATCTTAAATTGTAGCAGCTGAACCTGTTTCAAATAAATCGCAAAAGCTATTGTTTACGATAAGTGTTATCTGATTGCTGGGAGAACCTGTGTTTATTGCTTTTCTGTATTACAGTCTCTTGTAATTTGGACAACTAAAAATTGTGTTCCTTTTTCCATTGTGCAGAGAGATTTGTAAGTAGACAGACGTCTATAATTATACTTAGTGGGATTGGAAAGTGTGTAGAGCATAAAATGAAATTGCCTGGTTTTAATCTGAAGTAGCATCACATCAAATTTTTCACTTCTTTACATATCTTGGAACAAACGTTTTTCTCATTCTTTGAATAACATTGGAGGACATTTAGGGACTGTAATGAAGATACTCTGTGCAGACTGTTTCCATGTACTCAATATTTCTGTTTTCATGTACTCAATATTTTGAAATGTTTGCACTGCAAGTCAAACACTGTGTGTTTATTGTACTGGTGGTCATGAAGGAAAGGTAGAAAGTGTAGTCTGACAAGTGTCAATGACTGTCTGGAGTAAATGTTTCAGTTCGGCCCAGTAATTGCTTCTTTTTTCCCTATCTGATTGAAAAACGCAACAAACAACAAGCCCAGTGCAAATGGATCTTACAGTTCTCTTTTTGCCCTGTGTGCTGTCAGTTCTTCTTAGAGCTCATTCTTTTTCTACTTTTTTCCTGCCCCATGAGTAATGAAGAACAGAAAACCCCAAATCATGTATCAAATCCCAAGTTGCATCTGTAAAGTCACAGCTCAAATAGATATATCTGTATATTTTTGGGTGCTTTTGGCATTGTGTCTTCATTATTTATTTCAGTTTATAACTTTTTCTCTAGGGATAGAAGAATATGCATATATTATTTACACCTTTTGATTTTGACAAATAATGTCTCACTTCATGCTTCCAGAGCACTCGACAACCCAATCCCAACAGTCCCAACAGTCAAGAATAGGCAAATGCATTCCACCATCCTCAGTCTTTAATTTGATATTAGGTGAGCCTCATTGCTGCCCTGTTCTGATTTTGTGCAGTGGTGGTGCTGTCCAAGGCTGGGTGGCTGTGGGATTTCTGCTGACTGCCTCAGTCATCTATGTTCGTACCATATAGACCCAAGGAAGTGAGACAATACGAGCTTGAGATGCTGACTCAATGAGAGCTGCCTGCTTTTGGCCAGGAGAAATGGTTTTAGTTACCAGTAACACATACGTGTTGCAGTCCCTGTAATACAAGGAATGAGGTTATTCACCAGAAGAGGGGGTTTGATATGTCATTTTTATCTGTTAAAGCCATGCTTGTACTGGGAAGTCAGGATATGTGTGTTTGACTAGGTAGGAACTAACCTTGGTGCTGGTACATGCTGGCCAGTCAGGAGGGCAACACCTTTACCCTCTGCAAAAGCAGGGGAGGGAAGAGGAGGATCGGTTTTGAAAAGACCATTTTGGGAACACACCAAAAGCACTTTTCTGCTGTTGAATCAAAAGCAGCAGAGGGTAGGCTCTGTGAAACAAAATTTTCCTCCTCAGAGTTTCATGAGCTAAATTCCTTTTAACCTAGAATACTTCATCATGCTATGAGCTTTTGTGATTGCTTGTCTTAAAAAGAGATATTTTCATGGAACTTAATCTGAATGTTCATTCTTTCATAGAATGTATATGTAGGAGCATATTTAAATGCCAGATTTGTGAAATCTGTTTTTTCAGTATGTGTTCCTCAGCTTTACGTGTGCCTTGTAGTAACACAAATTATGTTGAATAATAGTGATCGTGGTGCTGGGTAAAAAAAAAAATACCAGGAAGTCCAGAGAGCAAAAGGAGCAGGTTGGTTTAGGGTCTTACCAGGGACAAATGGCCTACTTATGTCTTTTGAAATTGCAGCTTCTTCTCTTCCAGCTAAAACTAATGGCCTAGGATGGATACACTGCACAATGATGATGCCTGCTCAACTGGAGGGAATTCACTTCGCAGATGCTTATGCATCCTGTTATGCCATAAAAATGAAGTGGCACTTGGTGGATGAGATTTGAGAAATGGCAGACTCCTCAGGTACATAATAAATATGCCAGGAAATGTAAGATCACAAGGCATCCTGTAGGTTGAGTTCTCTGCAGGGTCAGGCAGCCACTGTCTCACACATGCAGTCCAGAGATGCTCTGTTAACAGTTACTGTAGATGTAACTGTCTACTCTCTGTTCGTAGCTACTAAATTTATCACAATAAGCTGGAAGAACTTGAAGACTAAAAGCCAAAGTGCAGCATGCCATTGGGAGAGTAGAGGACTCATCATGGGCATTGGCAGGTCTTGAGGCTCCTGTAATAGCTGGGAGCTAACTAGAGGTCCCATGGTAGACCTGTGACTGGACCTGCTGTACGCTGCTTTATTATTTGTCCTCTAGAGAACTGAAGAGCAGGCTGTGGTCTCAGCTCTTCTCCTATATTTCCAATATTAAGGGCAGATATTTTTCCTTCACTTCTGAGTTTAAACTAGAATTCTTGCATGACTTCAGTCTCCCTTCTGCTTTAAAAGTCTAGATTAGAAAAGTAATATTGAAACTTCTTTGTTGTATTGGCTAAAAGTCTCTTCTACCGTTTGTTTGCTTCTTGTCTTTTGTGTCTGTATTTCTGCCTGTGTTCGGTGTATCTGACCTTCAAGGGTGGAATTCAGATATAGTTTTGAGTGTCTCACCATGATGGCATGGTCACTGCTGACAGCTCACTCTGTCAACCTGTAGCAGTAGTTTCTCATGCTGTAAATGAGGAGTAAATGTCTGAAAAGCAAATTCAGCTGTAAAACCCAGTGAAATAAACATTAATTTCCTCTTTCTGAAAATGCCTCATCGCCCCATTTCAAAGATAAGTGAATGCATCCAAAGAAAAAAAAAAAAAAAAAAGAAACCAGAAAACAAAACCCAAAACCTGCTTTGTGCTTTTGTCAGTGAAGAAACAACAAAACTACTGTCAGTAACCGCAGGAAGGTTTTCCATGTTGCACAATCTAGTTGGGTCAGACTGGATGAGTCGTAGAATGGTTTGGGTTGGAAAGGACCTTAGGATCATATAGTTCCAACCCTCCTGCCATAGGCAGCCATAAAAAAAATCAATCCATTATCCTTTTACTGCTGGGTCAGCTGAAGTTTAGAAAGGATGGGCATGCAGAAGGTACTGCTAAATTGGCAACCAGTTCGTGTGACATACCCAGACTCTCCTTGCCCAACACGATGGAGAGATTTAGGCTTCTTGGGGTGAGTATGCAGCTGATTGGTAGAAAATGGAAGCATTAAATAAAGCATTAAATCCCCTTTTCCAAGTATCTCAAAGCTTCAGGCGTTTGTGTCTACCTAACTTTGACCATTATTTTCGGACCTTCTTTCAGGTTCTCTGCTCCTCTGAGCAAAAGTCTTAAACTGGCATGTGATGTTCTTATTTCATATGTTATGAAACAGTGCCAACAGTTGAAGGTGACAGATGGTTTGGTGGGAAAGAGTAGTCAGTTCACTGGGATAGAGGTTCAGAGGTAAAACTCAGAAGCAGCTGTGGAGTTGGAAGTTCAGAAAAGTTAAGTCATTCCTGTCCAGGCTGTGTTAGTATTGCAGTTGTAGGCTTGAGATGCTCTTTGATTATTGTTTGGGTCTCTGAAAAAACACTGACAGGTCAAGGAGAACTCACAGAAAAGGTGGGATGACTCTAGGTGCCCTTGCTGATGTACCAAAGCACATGGAGAGAATCTTTGCATGTGGCAGAGCTCCTTGGGGTCCAGGCAAGGCCAGGAGATCCGCTGAGCCTTAGTAGCACTTTGGACTGCACCCTGCACCTCACTCCCAGGGCACAAGAGCAGGCCTTTGGATGTTTTTCATCATCTGTAGCAATGTTTTCCCTAGGCCCGTATGTTTTCCCTTTTGTATAGCACTCTTCTTCCTTGCCTGAGGAACATTTGCAGACATCTATTTCCCTCATCCCTTCTGAGCCCTTTTCTAAGCTTCCTTCCCTTTGCAAGTCTTTGATATATTCCCTTCCCTTCCTGATCTGAAGACTGGTAAGCACAGCAGGTGAGGAGTGTTAGTGCTGCATCTGCTACTAATTGGGCTCACAGGCTCATTCAGATAGTGCTGGCAAGTGATGTACTGAGTTAATCAGTAGCTGGGGTTTGTAGGAGAATGTTCATATTATGTAGGGTAAGTAGAGATTTGCATGTCAGCTTTTAAAATTGGAGCTTACCAAAATGAGACTGGTTGCTGCTTTCTTTGTTGGTCTTCCCGTGGTCCCCTTTACCTGGGGTGTCTCAGCACCTTTACTCTGTTTATCTTTGCAGCAGCCTAGCAGTGTGAGTGGTGCTGCCACCCCAGCTAGGAGATAATGCCTGGGAGTCCAGGGTTTAGGCAGGAGGTTAAACAGTGTGCTATATTCGGTGGTGGTGCTGGCTTAAGCAAATTTCTGGCTGTTTCCTTCTCCAAACAGTGCATGAAGAGCAGACATATGTTTCCTTCTGCAGCCCAGCTATGAGGGCAACCATCCCTGCAAAGGAGCTGGAGAGGCAGCTAGGGAAGGGGAGCTGCATCCGTCTTGAACAGCAGCAGCTAGCGCTGCCTGAATGTATCTGGCACCATTGAGGAGGTTCTTCCACATGCACATTGGCTGTGCAGCATTCCTCTTGGTTGCTTGTTCCAGCCTCTGTGCCACCATAGGCTTTCCCAGCCTGGCCTCATTTTGGCTGCTGTAACTGTATTGTGGATCCTTTAATAAGTGCAATGCAAAATTACCCTCCTTCATCCAAAATAAAAACAAAACTTGCTTTTAACATCTTTCTGTTCAGTAATTCAGTCTACAGGGTAGTGCCCTTGGCTCTCCACAAGTGTGGAGGCAGCAAATGGCAGGCAGGAGGAAGGCAAGAACTTCTTAGGCCGACTTTCCTTTTGAAGCCAAGGTATCCGCTAACTACAGCTTCAGTGTTTTTGCCTAAGGTCATGCAAGAACACTTGGTAGAGCAAAGAATTGAAGTGGGTCTCCCCAGATCCAGGTTACCACTCTAACCCCGGGACTGTTTTTCTTCCAGCACTTGAAAATGGTCTGAACCTCCCATGAGGTACTTCGTGAGAGCTTTTTAGGCAAAGATTTTGCTCTAAGAAAGCATGACTGTTTGCTTTGTGAGGGGAAGCTCTTGTTCCTGTTGCCTTTCTGATATATCCCTTCTGTTCTTGGCTTGCTAACTTGATGATATCACTCCCCATGCATTGGGCAAAAGCTGTTTTTTCTCTATTCAAAGAGCCAGGAGGAGCAGCTGCCGTGCTGACTCTAATCTCTAGTTCTTCCTGCACTTCTCTGGCAAGCCAAGGGAAGCTAGGACTGAGGAGGTGTGTGGAGAACGCAGATGCAGAAATGAATTTGCTGTGTCATCCTTGAGTCTTACAAGCCAAGAAGTGGTTCGCTGATGTTTCTTCATGAAGGATCCAGAGTTTGTGCCGCATGTCCAGGGAGCTGCTGATCACTGGATATGGAACACTCCCAGGTTCTTTGTCAAAATGACCTACATCCTCAACAGAAGTCCTCAATGCCCAGTGACCTTCCTGCAACATGGTATAGGAAATAAGTTTTTAGTACATTCCACCTCCTGCCACAGGATGCCCTTATTGTAGGTATGGGTACAACAGCATCTTTCTGGTTGCCTGCACACAGTAGAAAAACTGTACAAGCAATTAATTTTCCTTCCTTGCCTTCCTTAAAGGCAGCTTCCTTCAGTCAAGTACTCTCACATCCCCTTTTTCCAGAGGGCTATTGTCTGTTTGGGTCTTTGGTGCTTAACTCCGTTAAATTTGTGTGTATAGAAACATTTAAACTGGGTCCTCATTTTTTTTTTTTTTTCTTCCCCAAGTCCTTTTCTGACAGTCATATCTCATTCTTTTTAAGAATAGAGTATTTGCTTCAGCAGTACCCATAGCTCAGTCTTGCAGGTGCCTGGGTAGATTATCCTATGCATGCATCTAATATTCACTCTGGCAGTCTTCTGTAATTGACAATTAATTTGTGAATCTTTTTCCATGCTGTTCTTTCACCTTGAGTGCTGGGTGTACTGGATCTCTGCCACCTCATATTTCTTGGATAAAGTCACTGTGGCTTCTTGCCTTACAATGTCTGACTCCAAGCCAGTGTTACTTGTTGGAAAAAAAAAACCCTGCAAAACACAGTGTGGGTTGGAAGATTCATTTAAAGAGGTGGAATGGTTGCTGGAGAACAGTCTCTGAAAAACAAAGTTAAAAATCTTGATCTAAACAAAGATATTTCAATACCAAATAACGCAATTAGTCAATGCCTTTGTCTCAACCGTTGCATTCTTCATTCTTTTGTTGTGTGAAAAGTGGGTGATATAAATCATTTTCTGGAATGCCTATGTCCATCCCATTCAGATGTATGAAATTCCTCTGCAGTGGTGCTTTGATTTCTAACCTTTAAAAGTTATGAGCTGTGACAGAGAAAATTATAAACTCCCATTTGTTTTCTGTGCTTGTGTGGGGAATTTCTGTCTCAGTCCAAGCACCATGGAGCCTACAGTGCCTTAAACTGATTTATGAAGCCTTTTCCTTGATTTGCTTGCAGCTGGTATGTGTAAGTCCAAATGCAGTTACCACACCTGCAGTAAATCAGTGATATATAAATGTTTCCTAACTTGGGAGAAAATCCATTAGTGGTTGAATTAAACCTTTAAAAGACTCTTATTTCCTGAGAGTTAAACTACTATAACTTTTATGTGTGATTTTAACACGTTCTGAAGTGTTAGGCAAACTACAAAGAGCTGCTGAGTATGTAGGTAATGGTTGTTGAAGTATTTTAAGAATGGTTTGCTTCTAATAAAACGGCTCCTGTCATGTAGTTCAACTCCAGGTTGGACAGGGCTTTGGACAGCCTGATCTAATGGAAGGTGTCCCTACCCATGGAAGGGGTTGGAACTAGGTGATCTTTAAGGTCCCTTCCAACCCAAACCATTCCGTGATTCTATATAAATGATCTATCATCTCTAGTTGAGGGCGCTATAAAGCAGTCAGAAGTTTGTGACTTGTTAGGTTTTGTTTTCTTAACCTAAGAAAACATCTCTGCCTTTGTAATACCATATAGGTTTCACTGGGGATAAGGAAAAAGCTTTAGAGAGTGGTAGGAGAAATGATCCAGTATTTGCTAATGAATGTTCCTCTCCTCCATCTTCTTCACCCCCTTTTTCACTTTGCAGTCACAGGGATCTGAGCTAGGAGTGGAGGGTGACTTGAAGCCCCCTCCACATCCCCAGCTGAGGAGCCCTGGGTGCGCGGGAGTGCTGTCAAATGAAATGCGGAACCGCTCTAGTGCATCCTGCCTCAGCAGGAGGAGTTAGGGCCCTGGTGGTGGAGTGGGTTAGCTTCTCACGGTGCCCCGTTAGATCTGTCATCTAAGCTGCTCGTTTGAGCATTTCTACGGCGTTAAAATGAGACAAAGCTTAAACTGTTGAAGCTCAGTAAGTCTTGGATAAACCATGTAATTTTGCTGGCATGTTGTTGACCATATGGATGCCACTTGCATGAACCACTGGGCAGTGGCAAAATTTGGAGGCCTGGCTTACAATTTTGTCTTTCTACTGTAATTCCCTCTCTCCTTCCTCCTCTCTCCTTCCTTCCCTCTTGCACCTCCCAAAATGCATTTCAGCCAACATATCTGAGCAGGTACAGAGAAGTAAACAAGTTGCATCCCCACACTAAATTGCTTTCTCTCCCCTTTCCTCCTCAAAAGCACAGAAGGGAATAGAAAAGGAAGATTAGTTGTGTCAGAGCTCCATCCTGGTGCTGTTCCTATGCCATGGGTTGCTCAGAGCCGAGTGTATGCGTTGTCTGGGATAAATAACAGTGAAACTCTGTCTCAATTTTCTCTGCAGTTTCTCCCACTTGCATTCATTTTAAAATTTCATTCCTCACTCTCATTATTGCGAGGCCTGCCATTGCATGCCCAGGGGACTCAGGTAAAACATTTTTATTTACTTTTGGCTTGGTTCAGTTCCACTTTCAACTTCATCTCTTCTTCAGTTTTTTGTGTGTTGTGTTTTGTTTTCCAATGACTTTGGGAGGAAGGGGGGAGGAGGGGGACTGTAAGGAGGGAGTGACATTTATACTGTGTGTGAGATGCCTTCAAATGTGAATCCATCTCCTTCAGTATTAGACTGCTGGCTAATTCTTTTCCTGAATGGTCATCTCGGTTTGTTCTTTCTATCCTCAGCACTAGTTGTAGTCTTCATGTCAAAAACATCTACACCAGAAGTAGAGGAAATCCTGGAGTTCTAGAATTGGATAATGGATTATTTGGCAGTTTAGGTGTACCAGTCAAGCTAAGTTTTTGCAGTCCAAAGGCCTTGGCAGCATCAGTGGCTTAAAGACTTCACCCTTTTTCTGTGTATTTGTTCTCCCTACAACCTTTTCAGGCTGCCTGTTCAATTGTACTGATGCTGTGGTTTGGGAGACATAATGTGAACCAGATTATCAGCTGCTCTGGGATAAAAATAATCCTCCATCATAGGAAGAAACAGTGTTGTTTTTTTTTTCCTGCCTGCTTCAGTTCACCACTTTACAGGATAACCCCGCAGATGGTTGCAGCAGCTCAAACAGAGGGTCAACACAGTCAAGCAAGGATGGGAACAAGACACTAGAGGTTGGGGAGGGGTAGTAACTTCCTAAACTGACTTTTCAGCAGAAATTTTGGCTTCCTACTTGACAGCTGAGTTTTGATGTATCTTCGTGCAAAGTTTTTCCAGTGTTTTTATCATGCATCTGTCTAATTTCTGTTCTTGCAGCAGCTACCACATAGATATCTCTGTAGTCAATATGTTAATGTAAGTCCACCTTTGCTAGCAGTTGCTGAGGTTGCTGAGGCAGACACACATCCCATTTGGCAACTGTAGATCTGAAAACAGTAACCTTTGCAGAAGGCCTGAGCAGTAATGCATTAAACCACAGCTGCTAAATCTGTGAGAGCACATCTGTCAACACACACAAATAGAACAGGTAATGCAAGCTTCCCCTTCTGCAGCATTACTCAAAAGGGACAGCGGCTGGTACAAAATCTACACAGTGACTTCCAAATCAGTGACTAAGTGGCTTCTGGGGTGAGGATGATGAGTATTTTCCTCCCAATGTGACAGATACGTGAGGATGAGGAGGAGCTTACAGAAGCATCTCAGGAGACTGAGCTACCGTCTGCTTGTCTGTAATGGAAGAACCAGGGGCAAACTCATGGGGGTTAGCAGACCACTAAACGCTCTTAAGGGGTAAAGTTCAATCAGCTTTCACTCCAAAGAGCATTATCAGTGTAGAGCACTAATCCTATGTAACGGTGCTCTAGGCTGACACGGGTACTATGAAGTAGATTTTGGTGATGTAGGTTGCCCTTACTGGTTTAGCAAAGATAGTAAGATGCTGTCAAAGTCAACAAGCCAAAATTCTTTCTTAAATTACACTGCTCTTCTGATTGATGGCTATGAGTCTTTGCCGTGAGCGGTTATCAATAGTTAACATGCCGTGAACTCTGTAGTATTAAAATTGCTAATTATTTTTGATCCTCTTGACTTTTCTAATGTTTGGTTGTAGATATTGTTTTATTTTTTAAAGGGTTGTTTTCTTCTTCTGTTACCTGTGACCATTGTGCCTTGAACTTGGAAGCGCTCTGCTTGGTCAGCCAAGTGTAGGTGTTCTTGTGTGTGCCAGGCCAGACAGGGTATAGGGGATGTTACAGCCTGCTCTCAGATAGTATGGGGTCAGATTTCAGCTCTCTGGTATTATATTGGTTTTAATTTTAAAGCACATGGTAGAGGCAGTAGCAGTCATCTTAAAATATTCGCAGATAGTCAGATTCACTTAGGAGTGCTACATTTCACTGTAGCAAAGATTTCCTAATCTTTCTCTTTTCACAGAAAGAAACAGAAAAGGATTCTGCAGGTCACTCCAAACCTTGTTCAGAAAATCGTTGGATTTATTGAGGCTGGAGGCACCCTGCTGTTAGAGTTGCTCAGAAGGCAGGGCCAAAGGTTCCTATTCATGCACAATAATACCGGTTTTCCTCATTTATTTCATTTTCCCCACCCCTTTCTATTGCATTACCATGCTCTTGCTCCCCACTCTCCCTGGCTGTGTGTGCCTCACCATCTCTGCACGTTGTGTTGCTTTTCCCCTGCTGGGCTGCTCTCTTGTGTATAATGGCAGCAGCAAAGTAAAATCAGCTGAAATGCTGATCTCCGAAGCACTGGCACATAGTGCTTTGGAGATTAGGATTTTATTGCATTATACTCAGCTGCTAGCAGTGCAGAGCGCTGTGACAAGGAAACAATGCTGGAGCCAAGGGTGCAGACTTGGAGCTGTAGCCCCGGTTCCTCTGGGCAAAGCATGTTGTGCTTCCCCTCCTGTGGAACATTTTGCTGAGCGTATGCTTAGAGGGGCTTGGGTTTACTCATTAGACAAAGAGGGATACCCAGGGGCAGGTAGAGAGCCTTTTCATTTGAATCACACCTATTAGTAAGAAAAAACACTAAACCTTTACTAACAAAAAGAGAAAAAAAAATTACAGCAAGATTTTTCTGACCTTTTCTTGTATCTACATCCTCATTCTTTCTTTTCCATTGTTGTATTTAGTTAATTTTCCCAGAAGTTAAGGAAGATAGATATTTTTGTCTCTTCTTTGCATAAGCTTACAAGCTCATGTTGCTGCTGTAACAATTTGCTCTAGGTCCTGATCTCCTCTTTGAGGTTCTTGGATGATGTAGGCATTTTGGGAAATGCAGTCTAGTATGACAACTGGAAGTAGGGCTGCTGCTTGTCCAGTTTCCAACGAGTCTGGCTGGGTTTCGCTGTGCGCTTGCCAGTTGCCACTGGAGCTGCTGCCTGTGTGCAGGTTAGTCTGTAAGTATCCACAGCCAATTTTGGAAGGTGGACCGCGGGGGTTTTTTTATGCTTCAGAGAAGGCCATGCTAATGAATGCCCTCAGCTAGCGTCTGCTCTTCATTGATTTTGAAAGAATCATTACTTAACGACATAAATTAATTCTAAAAACTTGTAACCTCTATTATCTTTATCAAATACCAAGTAATCACGCATTTTGCAGTGTATAGTTTCTTCATTGGCTTAAGGCCACTTAGTTATATAAATATTAACATTTTCTACTGCTAGGTTTAAATCCTATTTAAAAGTGCTTCTATTCTGTATTCAAAAGGGGAGGAAATAAAGTACCAGGAGAAATTCTCTCTTCTGGAACAATGAAATTTTTCTTTAGCAGAGGTTGAGGTTTGTATTGTGTGCAGATGCCGGTGAGCATCTGCCTCTCTCCAGCTCTTGCTCTGTTCAGAAGCTCTTACCCCTACTTGCTTTCAACATCCCGTTTCTCTTCCTCCTCAGCACTATGCTTGATTCTTCTTCCCTCTCATTTTTGTAAGTTCGTCCATTGGTGCCACTTTCCCTCCTTTCTTTGTGCTGATTTTTGCTGTGCCATTTCTGCCCTTTTCTCTTCTAGTTTTTCTCCTTGGCCTTGACTTGGCCTTCAAAGTTGAATGAATTTTCTCTTTTTTGAAATGGGCCATTTCCTGGACCTGGGTGTTCTAGCCCTCTTTCTTTTCTGATTACCTTCTCTGGCCACTGTTTTATTCCATACTGTAAGTTTCTTTCCTGCATATTCTGTGGTTTAAACATTCTGGTCTACTTTTCTTGGGTTTGACTTTTTTTTTTGTTTGCTTGTTTTTTTTTTTTTATTTATTTATTTTTTGTTTGTTTTTCCTGACAAAACTTCCCCTTCAGAGTCATTCTTAACAGGGATTTTCCCTTTTTTCCTCTCTTATTACCTGTTCCCATGAAGCCATGAGGCACAAACTGCAGATCCCCTACAGGTTTCCTGATTTTGACGTTCTTGGCAGCTACTTTTAACAACAAGTTTACTTTCTTGTTGCATGCAGTCCTGCTCATTATGTTGACAAAGGGTATTTCACCCAGCTGTAGTTCAGGGTCTGCTCACTGCCACCTTCTTCCAACTTCAAGTTTTTTACCCCTTTTTTTCCCCTGCTGCTGATTTTGCTGTCTTCTACATTTCATCCTCTTTCAACCTCTCTTATGTATTTTCCATATCAAAGCAGTGTCTGGTAGCTTTGAGGCATTCCACAAGTGGCCATTTGTATTTGTGTTGTCTCTTTTCCCTTGTAAACATGAGAGTCGGCATTCACCTTGCTGGGGTTAGGCACGGGGGAAATAAATACTTAGAGTCCTTGAGCTCAAGCCCTCCTTAGCATCAGCTGAACACCACCTGGCTGCTGTGCATACCAAATGGGAGATGTGTATTCATGAGCCATCCTATATCCCATCACTCTGGCTACATCCCTACTCCTCACTCTCTTGAACCCATGCTTGAGCTGTGGTGGCTGCCTGTGATATGCTCTTGGTCCATTCTGGTCTCCCTGGATTCTGGCTCTGAAGAGGCTCCCATGCTCATCTTCTCCCATTTTACAAAGGCACTGAAAAAACAGCCCTAGGACAGGAAACAAGACAAGGGAGAGAAAAATATCGAAAGCAGCAAAGTGGCAGAAGGGTCAACAAAAGTAGGGATGAATTACAGCCTTTCAGCTTTAGATAGGAAAAGCACAGTGTAGACTGATACCTGTTTCTCCCAGGGGAGAATGTAGACCAAAGAGCATCCAGTATACACTATACCTTGTAAATAAACAAATAAGTAGTATGCATATGGCAGAATATGGCAGAAATATGGCAAATATATCAGAATTGCAGAATAAAAATATACCTTATTTTTTCTACAAATGGTAATGGTGTCCAGGTACAATCCAATTATAAATCACTGCTTTTCACTAGAAGCATCATGTTCTAGGTGAACTTTACTACTGTCAAAGTTGGTCCTCTGAGTGACAGTCCCCAGTCTGTGACCAGCACACACATGGGTTTGATGGGTAGTGAGCTGTCTGGGGCATTATTTTGTAGGATTTGATAGCATTTTCTAACTGTCATGTAAATTGTGTGTTCTGGAAGCAGCTTGGCACCATATTCACCATCCCTCCTAAAGTGCCATTTTTTCCCTGTGAAGGAACTGTGACTGACAGTGGATTTGCTAAAGTTGGGGCCGTTCAGCCTGGAAAAGAGAAGGCTGCTTGGAGACCTCATAGCAGCCTTCCAGTATCTGAATGGGACCTATGAGGATGCTGGAGAGGGACTCTACATCTGGTACTGTAACGATAGTACAAGGGGTAATGGGTTCAAACTAAACCAGGGGAAGTTCAGTTTAAATATAAGGAAGATGTTCTTTTCTGTGAGGGTGGTGAGGTGCTGGAACGGCTTGCCCAATGCTTACATGGTAAACGCTCCATTCCTGGCAGTATGCAAGGCCACGTTGGCCAGAGTCTTGGGTGACATAGTATAGTATGAGGCATCTCTGTCCATGGCAGAGGGTTTGGAACTAGATGATCTTTCAACCTCAACCATTCTGTGATTCTATGATTCTATGAAAATCATCATGCCAAGTCAGCTGTGTTTTAAGAGGTGCTGCTTCATAACAGCAATTATGCTAATGTTGGTTTTGCTTGCATCAAAGTGAGAGAGATGCAAATGGGGTCCCATGTTTTCTTCTTGTTCCTCAATAAAGCTATTAAGGTAATACTATAGAGTCAAGCTCAACACCCCGTGCACAAGCAGCGAACCTCCAACTAGTATATTCTATACTAGAAATTCTAGCTTACACTAGAATTCCATAAAGTGTATTTGAGTTACTGTGTAGCAAATCTGTGTCTTCATCATGTCTGTGTGATTAAATCATCTTTAAAATACATCTATACCACATTTTCTGTAAGCAGCCTAATGCCTTCCATTTCAGGCTGCTGTGTGGGCAGTGCTGGTCCCTGACCTGGTGCTTCTTTTAATACAGAAGTAACAGAAAAAGGAAGGAATGAGAATCCTGCTAATTTATTTATTTTATGTGTGCTTTCAAAAAGTAGCTAGTGCAATATTTGGGCCTAGGTAAAAATTGCTCAGCACCAGCTCTGTTTCCGTACTTGCTCCCAGCTATCCAGGAGTGGTTTTTTGGGTTCTGCCCTTTATCTCTAAATTTAGATGATGCCTTGGGAAGACCCTGTGCTGGGTATGGTGCAGAGCTGCTGCTTGCTCCATGCTGGTTACTGCCTGCCACCAGGGCAAGTGAGAAACTGGTGTGCTCTCTGACTTCGGGCCAGCTCAGGAGCAGCTTAGTAGTCAGGCACAGCAGGATCTAGTGGCCTGAAATCCTGCAAGCCAGGCATTAATCTGCAGTGTGACACTGATTCTCTCTGTGCCCATCAGGTCTTGCCTCCTGTTCTGCAGTGGGGACCAGTCGCCATATGGCTCTAGTGTGGCCACACAACCTTTAAGCTCGCTGCTGTTCGCTTGTGCCCAAGGACTGGTTTTACAGGGCTCTTGTCTGTATGGAAATGAAGGGAAACCCCAGGGCTGGATGGGTTCTCACTCTCAGCAGACTGGATAGTGTCGATGTAGCGGGTTTAGTGCTGAAAAGGAGGTATGGGTGCTGTTGGGCAGTTCATGCCGATTTGGGGTGGAGCGGCCCATTTCTTTTCCCACTGTCATTTACCTGGTGCGTGTGTAGGATTCCTGTGCCACAGCCACAGGGAGCACAGAAGAACCATTGTCATTCCCTGCATGCTCTCACTCTGCCAGATTATACAAAAGGCTTGAGGGATGGCCCAAATTCTGCAGAGCCAACAGGTCTGCTCCCCTGCACCACCCTGGCTGTGTGCCTGTAAAACCAGTTTATTTGTGACCACTTACTTGGGCAGAGCGCAGTGTGAGTTTATGCACAGTCAAGCTTTGAGTTCCTATCTCTAGGTATAGGCTCTGGAAAGGCAGGCTAAATGCCAGGCAAGGAAAACTAAGAAGTGGTTTGTGTGAGAGCGTGGGAAAGCAATGCCAGATTTTTCCAGCAGCTCATGTCTGGAAGAGCAGAAATCAGGGCATTGTTGCTCCTGGCACCACTGACAAGCAATGCAGAGAGGGCACGTGTGGCACTGTGCTGCTCTGCCACTTCCTCGTGAGGTTTTTCCTGGTGCTGAGCTTTCCAGGAGCGCTCTGCCTCCTGCCAAACCACATGCGTGGCAGCCTTAAACTAGTGGGATGAGGTAACTGGGTGATGGGTTGGTCTGGGCATCCTAGGACCTTTTCAGTGCTCTGTGAGGCTTCGCAGCCTGAAGACTACAAACCATATCTGTAATCTGACCTTTTTCACATCTGTTTATTCACATACACAGAAGCATCTTTTTTTTTCCTGTGAAAGAAAAGTGTCTGTTTGCTCAACATCTCACAGATAGATGTTGTCCTGCCATGAAGCGCTGTGATTTGATGCAGAGAAGCTGCTTCCAGAGGAAAACCTTCTGTGACAAGCTCAGGCAATGCCAATTGCTGGATCAGATTTCACTGTGCAGAATGAGGATGTAAGTGGTGGTCAGACTCAGGCTGCTGCTTCTCTTGGAGATGATGTTACAGCCACACAAAGGAGGTTTCTGTGTTTTAGTAACTGGCTCAAGCTGCATAAATAACCATTTTTATTTGGGTTTAGCTGTACTTGTGCAATACATATGAAAAAACCAACTCTCCTAAGAAGTTCACATTGGAGAGGGATTCTCCAGTGGTAATTTTTCTCCTGCATCTGAAAACAAGTGATTTAAGCTACAGGTAATTTGTAGAAAACCTCATGAGCATCAGTGGCAGAGTAAGGCATCCCATATTTATTTAACCACCATCTTCATGTGCTCTGTGCCTGGCAGCAATGGCAGCCTCCGCTCTCACTACTTCCTTACTTATTTGGACTTCAGGGTGTACGTTACAGGGTGATTTTTTTTCACTGTTGAGAGGCTGCGGGTTTCCAGAAGGGACTGTGTCACTGCTGTTGGGACCTTACTGCACGTGGCTGTAGTTGATGATGAACCCAGATTTATTAAATAATGAAATGTGAGATTCCCTATCAGGTAACGTGCTGCTAATTTGGGTGTGAGGGAGATGGTGAGGTCATAAGAACGAGTTGTTAGGAGATACTGGTGAGTAAGCAAGGAGGGAACAGTCAGCAACATTGGGGGATTAATTCCTGTACAAAAAAATACAGGCAGAAATATATATTTTTATGACCGCTTTAAAAAAGTGAGACAACCACAAGACAGAAACAGGCTACCAGAAAACCTTTAAACACAGAGGTAGTTAAATCTGTGTGATATGGATAGGGTCAGATCTTCTCTTGCTTGCATTTTCTCTTTGTAATTCTTAACAGTTGGAATTTTGAAACTTTTATTTTTTAATGTTTCAGTGCAGACACTATATTACATTGGCATTGATTCAATGAGTTTATTTGTCAGCAGTAAAATGAATGAAATTCTGGAGGTACAATTTCAACCAGCTGCTGTTGTTTACTAGTGAGACTACCAGTGACCCTTAGCATCTATAAATACTTCACTGTGAATTAAAAGCAGTGAACTATCCAGTAGTTTTTCTCTTACTCATGTTTCCCAGTTATATTTTTCTTCTCTCTGCTTTCCCTTCCCCTTCCCCTCCCCATTGTTATTTTCAGTCTCATCTCTACTGCTTCAAGAAAAGCCAAACATTAAGATGGAGATTTAATTTCTGTCAAACAGTAAACTTGGTCATTCATTGAAAGGTGCATCAACTTGTTAGACTGTGTGGAGATTTTTCTCTGGTCTATGTGGTTCTGACTTTTGGTAATGGCCTTTTAAAGTGGAAATTCAGATTTCAAATATTTGATCATTATTTTTAGCTCCCCTGAGCTCACCATTCTTATTAAGGAGAAAGTTGTTTGCAGTCATTCATTAGCTACAGTTGTAACTTCCCCATAGCTTTCTGCAATGCTACAGAAGGACTGCAGTTTCTAATCCCCTTTTTCTTTATTTGTTGGTTTTTGTTTTTCTTCCCTTTTGACTAACTTTGGAGGTTTGACATGGAGGAATAGGTCTTTTATTTTATCACAGGACAAAAGCAAATGCTGTTTTTGCTGAAGCCTAGCCCAGTTTATGAGCTGCTATGAAAGGATGTGCTTCTCAGTAGTCCCTCCATGATGCTGAGCATCCCTGTTTACAGAACTGCTACTTCCGTTAGACACCAACTTGGACAACATCACCAGCCCCACATCAGAGTTTCATCAGGCCTTACTGGCTTTTGTTAGAGATTTTGGGTTGGTTGGATGTTCAGCTTTTCCGCCTCATGTGAGAATATGCTGAGTTCTCATGTCTCTGCACTCCTGCTGCAGAGATGGAGGTTACACATTTAACTTTCATTCTGCAAAGCAAGCCGATGCTTCCGTGCCTGCCCTTACACCTCTAGAAGCTGGTGTGGATGCTGTCAACACCACTGGGTTAAGCAAAATCTCTGACAAAAGGGGTATTGGTGCCATTCATAAAAAACCCTGAACAGCCAGATGGAGGTTGTTGCTCCATGTGGCTCTGTGATGGGATGTGAAGGGAGATCTCACACCTCACAGCGGAGCATTGCGAGCACCAGACAGCCTCTGTCAATCTCTGCTGCTAAAGCTGTTCTACTTTCCAGAAGGTGTTTCTGCATTTAGAAGGTTGGAGCGACTGAGAGACTCACTGCCTCAGGATTAGTGGTGTCAGTGGTGCCGCTGGCTGTTCCTCCCACTTTGTACACAGCAGAGACGCTTCCAAACCCAAAAACTGGGAATGACACAGCAGAGAAAGGGTGGGAGTTATCTAGGAACATCTCTATTTTTACAGAAATGAGCCCAAAGGAGCAGGGAGTTGGACTCAAATGATCCTTCTGGGTCTCTTCCAACTTGAGATATTCTGCAGTTCTGTGATTTCCTTATAAAAAAGAAATATATTTTTTTTTTTATATTTTATGTTCCATTTTGCTCAGCCACCTGTTTTGTTTCTAAACCCACTTATTCACACAGCCCCAACTCCTGCAGGGTTTTTGAAGTTAATAAACTCATAAGGACAGGTAGTGCAAAATTTGTACCAGATCAAAATGACATGCAGCAGCACACTGGGAATATGTAAAGCCAAGAAGCAACCAGGTGTGGGGGTCAGCTGCTTTTGATCCCAGGCAATGGAGATTTTTCTTCACCGAAATAACATTTCTCGTTTTCCAGTCAACTGTTGTGACAGTCTTTCCTTTGAACCTTCCTACTGGGAAATTTTTCCAGCTGCAGCTTTTCTTTCACTGAAGAGAGCATCTTTTGCTGTCTAGAAAGAGTGTTTTTTACAACAGGGTAGCTGAAGTCATTCAAGAGACATTTACTCTTTTGGTCTGCTACTTCTGAGCAACCACACAACTTGACAAAATGGCTGAATATCGAGGTATGATTTGTAGCTGTCCTCCTTAATTTCCTATCCTAAAAAAATACAAAAGCTGCTTCCAACTTTTCCACATGAGGAATTTCCCTTGACTCTACCATTCATGTCCGAAGTACAGTGAGAAGCATTTTCTCTCCCTGATGGTCTTTGTGTTATCACAGTGAGGACAAAGCGATTCTAGTCTCGGGAAACTTTTGCAGAGAAGCCTATTCCTGTTTGCTAGTGTTTTAGAATAGGAAATGAATTCTAAGCTGTTTTGCTTAAATGGCTGAGCTTTGTCTTTTTACCTGCAATTAAAAAAAATCAACATTTATTGAAGAGAAGAAGATAATTATATAGCAAAATTGTTGCTATTCTCTCCTTTTAAAGACAAAAAAGAAAAAAAAATCCAGCAGAACAGATGTGAATCTGCAGACCTGCAGTATTTAAGAATAATTGCTATTCCCAATATAAGATAGTACTTTTTTCCCTCTGTAATTTCAACATAGGCTTTTTTTGTGCATTTCCAGGAGGGCTGTGGTTTTTCAGAAGCTTTTTCGTAGGCCAGTCCCTGTTTCCTGAGCTCAATTAATCCTTTTTTTTTGGAAGTGGTGTGCTTTTATTCCCTGTGTTGTTATCGCAGCAGGAAGAAGAGGAAATGTGTGATGATGGAAGAATTTTAACGTTTATGTATGCCACACATGAAGTTAGGGATCCCGTGAGATTTGTTTGTGTTCTTGTATATGTGTGGATGAACATCTGTGGAATGACAGCTTAACAACTTCCTTCTGACATTATAAAGGGGCCATAATGGTACTATGTTGGGGGTTTTTTAGTTGGCTTTTTTTGTGTTAACTCTTTCATTTCCTTGCTGATTTCAGGCTTTGTTCATTCTATCCATCAGTAAGAGTGTTGCATTGCCAGGGAGTCAGTTAGACCTTCAATTTGAAATTAATGTCAGAATACTAACCTGGATTTTCAGGCAACTAGAGTCTAAACTTGGGCTCCTTCCCTGTTATTTCCCGAACTAACTTGCTTGCTTGAAATTCTTTTCCCTTCCCCTTTTAATCTCCTCCTCCATTGTCTGAGTGCCATTCTGCAGGTAGTCTAATTGATAATTATACCTCAACAACCTGAAGATGCAGAGGTGAATACGCCTCACTGCTTTGTGTCTAACAGAGTAGACATAAATTTTAGAGAGCAGAGAGATGCTGAAATTCTCCATGGAGTTTTCAGGCTGTACTGCCTGGACATGCTGGGCTGGGAAGGGCGCTTGAGTCGTTAATATCTGGTCAGTGTTGATGGATCTCCATCCTTTAATAAACCATTGGAATCCAGCTTACAACCTGACTTGCTTTGTCTCTTTATTATTTCATTGTGTGAGTTACATTTGCATTAGCAGTACACAAATGAGTATAAATGTATTATGAGTAAAGTTCAGCCTCGAAATGGGAAATAGGATTTGAAGGCACCATTTTAGCAAGCTTTTGCATTAACTTGCCAATAGGAATAATAAAGGCCAAAAAGGAAAAATCAACCCCAAAACCTCAATAACAACAAAATGTCTCACAAGCTATTTTTGAGGGCCTGATCCAAATCCCAAAGCACAAACCTAATCAACTGCGTAATGGTTAGAAAGTCTAATGTACTTTCCTGGTAATCTCTGCCTCAGACCCTCAAACCAGCAGGTCTGGCTTACAGATTCCAAGTGATGAAAAAGTCCACACACCATGCTTGTTTTCTGTTTGTTTTATGTTTGTTTGGGTTTTTTTGGTTCTTTTTTTGAGGGGGGTGTTGATTAATTACTACATGAACCCAAATGGTGTTTAATGCACAATAACTATTTCTATCTTGGCTTTCATTTTGGTTTCGTCTTAATGTTGTATCTTCTTTCAGTAAATTAAAGACCTATTTTTTGATGATGGACTCCCCTTTTAGCCTCCTTTTCAAGAAGGGAGCTTGCATCTCATACGCCTGTCATTTATAAGGCAAATTTTCTGTGCATTTGCAGATTTAGTGAATAGTTTTTGATACAATTTCTGTTTTAAAACAGAGATAGTAATACTAATTCTAATTCTAGTAGCTAATTCTCTATGCTTTTCTTTGTATACTGAATGATTTTACTCGACCACATGACTGCGACATTGCATAGAAATCTAATGCTCAGTTGGTAATTTATGATAACTCCTTCTTAGCAATGGTGTATTGATTTCCCTAGCCTCTTCTGAGAGAAGAAAGGGTGGCTTGAATATTAGAATTCTCCTACCACAATAACTCTGTTTAATATTGATTATAATAACCATATAAACTCTTGAGATCTGTTTGATGGAAAGTTGCTAGAAACTTTGAAAAGCACATAATAGCTTCCAAGTAAATAATAGCACACTTACAACTGGTACTTCTTACATTAGGCAATTCAACTCCTGCGTGTGAGAAATATGTTTATGTTAAAAATCCTGCCATAATTTTCTGCTTCAGAAATTGAGACTTGCTAACAAAGTTTAATATGCAAAGCTGAAAATCTACATTTAAAAGCCCTTTTTATGCAAAGACGCAAAAATTAGCAAGTTTCAATAAGTAAATTACTAACTTCAAGAAAAATGTGCACAAACTGTGTAAATTGTATAGGTGGCAATCTATGCCAGCATTGTAGCTTGGCAGACATGGAGCTGCCATTGTGGAGCAGCACCCAACCATCATGCACAACTGTAGCGCAGGCACTGCAGAAATACCACCTTTAATGAAAACTCTTCAAGGAATGAGTGTGGGCAGAAGGTTATCATCAGAAGTGAAATTTGGCCAGGATAGCTGGGGTGAACGCTGCTGCTCCTGGGATAATTGCCATCAGCCTGACCATAGATCTCTGCTCGACAGCTCATCTGAAAAAAAGAGTCATAAAAACCAATTCAGCTGTAAGCACACAACAGCAGCCACCTGAGATAAATAACTTCACTTTAATGACATCTATTTTTCTTTGTAAATGGCTTTAATGTCTGCTGTGCTATATAAAGGCTTTCTGATATTCATTATTAAAGTTGTATGTAATGTATTTTAACCAGCCCTAATTTGAGAAGTGAAATGCATGGAAATATGCAACCAAAGGAGAGCTCCTAAGTCTCCAAGTCCTGCCTAAGAGATAGAGCCATGTTGTAAACCTACCATGCTCCCTTGTGAAACTCTTTGGCTTAAAACTGCTGTTGGAAGGTTCTTCCCCTCTTCTCCTGTCTTGTGTTTAGGAGAGTCTTCTGATTTCTGACTCAGTTCTATTCTGTGCTGGTTTTGGCTGCAAGTGTTTTCTCCATAGTATCTACTATAGGCCTATGTTTTGTATTTGTGCTGGGAACAGTATGGGTAACACAGGGTTGTTTGGCTGTTTTAGTTACTGCTGAGCAGTGCTTACACAGAGTCAAGGCCATTTCTGCTCCTCACTCCACCACAACAATGAGCAGGTTCTGGTTGTGCAAGAATGTGGGAGAGGATGCAGATGGGACAGCTGACCCCATCTGACCCAAGGAATATCCCATACTGTATGGTGTCACACTCAGCATATAAAGCTGGAGGAAGAAGAAGGGAGGAGAGACATTCAGAGTGATGGTTTTTGTCTTCCGAAATACGCATCACATGTGATGGGGCCCTGCCTTTCTGGAGGTGGCTGAACACCTGCCTACTGATGGAAAGTGGTGTTTTGCTTTACCTGCTTGCACAGCTTTTGCTTTACCTATTAAACTGTCTTTATCTCAACTCATGAGTTTTTTTCACTTTACCCTTCCAATTCTCTCCCCCATCCCACTTCAGGCAGGGGCAGTGAGGGAGCAGATGTGTGAGGCTCAGTTGCCAGATGGGGTTAAACCACAGCGTATTCAGAGTAGGTTTATACCATGATTTATCAATGTTATTTTTCAGTGTCTCTTGAAGACCACAGTTGGCTCCTCAATTCTAGATCGTTTTCATCAGCCATGAAAGAAGATACTTTTGTATGTCTGACAATCCTTACCAGATTTACGCCTGCAATGAATGTTTAAAATAGAGTCTGGAACACCAAGTACTCTCTTTGTAATGAAAAACTTGAGTTTTTGTTGGATGGAAGCTATTACAGTTTCCAGTAATAGTTTTTCTCTCCTAGCATGCTTGTTCTGACTCCTCTCATCTCTGAAGACCAGCACTCAGAAGCCATGGGTAATTCTGCTGCTTAAGGATGACTTTCTTCTTGTTGGAGTTCTGAGTTTTTAGATGTGGCTCTGATGGGGGCATTTCACACTGAGCTTTATCACACACCTTTACCAAAACATTTTATTCAAAAGAAAAGCTTGGTTTTGTTGCGAGGAGTTTTCTTTACTGGTCCTTGAGTAAAAGGTGCTTTAGCCAATCTTGTCTTGGTACATAGCCCGGGTTATAGTCCTACTAATATTGCCTGAAATTCGCAGAGCTGAGCAGGTCCTCTACAGTGATACATACTAATTTGACCCTGCAATTTCATTAACAATAGAAGAAGAGGAAGTGGCCTCAAGCTGCCCAGGGAAGGCTTAGACTGGATATAAGGGAAAACTTCACTTGAAAGAGCGATCAAGTGTTGGAACAGGTTTTCCAGGGAAGGGGTGGAATCACTGTCCCTGGAAGTGTTCAAAAACCATGTAAATGAGGCCATTAGTGGAATGTTTTAGTGGTGGACTTGGCAGTCCTGCGGTTGGAGTTAATAATCTTAAAGGTGTTTTCCAATCTAGTTATTCTGTGATTAAAATAAATCACACATTTGGAATTTAATCCTGAAAATATGTGCATCAGAGTAACAATGAATCAATGATCACCTTTCCTGAACCTAACAGAAGTGTTAACATCCCACAGTTTAGGTTGGAATTGGTCTTGAGATCTGGTGATGGGTGAAGTTTCACTTCCTACCCACTGTAATTTTGGATTTGTGTTCTTCAGTTTTAGCATTCAGTTGTGTTAGGAGGTTATTAAAGAATACTCCTGGTTTCAGCTGATTTCCTTAGCAAGTAATTTTGTGTGCTTCACTTTGCTCTAGCAATTTCCATAGCCCCTCCAATAAAATACTAAAAAGGATCACAGCAGCTTTACCCCTCCCCATAACATTTAGCCTGTCTATTTCATTATAGCAAAATATTGCATTTTGCATGCCAAGCCTTAAAACCTTTTTTCTAAAAATGGTAACTGTATTTAATAACTAATTACTCTAATGATCCTACAGAAGTGCTCGAGACCTGTTTTAGTAGTGGTGTCAATTACAACCATCTGCACGATGAATAAAGGAACCGTGGCCCAGCTGTAGAGTTGAAACATGTTGGCATTTTCCTACGGGCAGCCATATGGTACTTAACGAAAGCGAATTGTTCACACTGCAAACAGCTCTGCTCCTGATGAATGATAACGTTTTGTTCTGGAAAATGGTTCCACAAACATGGGAGTATTTTTAAATGCTGGAAGTGTGTTTGGAAGTGACAGGCTATAAATGGGAAGGTCTTTGGAAGGAGAGGGGGATGAGAAAGAAATTGTTTTGTTTGCCTAAGGGTGTTCTAGCACAGCCTTCCTGTCTCTTAATAGCAGTATCTTTTTTGTGCATACATAGCCCTGAATCTGTAAATTTTATTTATTTTGGTAAGGAAGAAGATAATTAGAAATGTAACTCTCATTTGCCATCAGCAAGCCCAAGCTTGAAGCTGGTGTGAGCTTTAAAATAGCGGAGCTGAAGCTGTGAAGAATTAATAACTCTCTGCCTTGCATATGTGCAGACATTTTCTTACACTTGCAAAAGGATCTTCAGAGTTGTAATCACAGTAAGTATGTGAACACACAGGTTGGAAACAGGTCTTGGCATTAGTCAGGAAAAAAAGGGCAGATAACAAATCAGCTGTAGAAAATGTCCTCCATTGTCTTTTATTGGAAACAGAGTTGTGAGCTTTTTTTTTCCCCACACGTGACTGTCAGAGAATGACTCAATGAACTCATTCTGAGATTGATAACTCTTTGCCCATCCCCAAATCATTAGCCCCAGCTCTGAATTGAATCAACAATAGGCTGTTCCCATTTCATGGTTGATAGGCAACCGTTTGGGTAATGAGTTTGGTTTCAGTTCAGTTCGTAGTATCTGTCTTAAGTAACTGCTGCTAATAACCCTAATGACCCGAATTGATCATTTTATTAATCTCAGAAATTGATTTTGTTTTTCCATTTGGCTTACTGCTTCTTGTACAGGAGATGTAATCAGAAATCTTGCATCATCTGAATTACTGTTTGGTTGATTGTTTTGTCCTGCGTGGATGTTCTGCATAGATGAGTTTGATGGTCATTCCTCAGGTTTTGTGCACAGATCTCAGTGAGTGGTACAGCATTCCTTGTGGTGATTCACTTTCTGCTTTTTGCCAAGAGAGGACTGTTTTCATGTGCCAGAACTCCTGTATGTTTGTAGGCATTGGAACTGCTTAAAACCTCTTGATAGATCTTGCAGCAGTTTTGCAGAAACAGCATAGTAAAAAATCTCACCAGCCTGTACCATCCAAGTTCTCATTACCTGAGCGCAGAGCTATTTGCAAATTCACAACAGCAGTAGGGCTGCAACTCCAAAGCCTTTTGGACTGGGAGCATCTGCCACTTGTGCTCAAAGCTAATCTTTCTTAGCTTTCCACAGCACAGAGTGGATAGTGCTTCTGAGAAGCCCTAGGTAATGAAATCATGGGTCCTACTGCTAAAGCCTTCTAGCACAAAGTCCAAGAGTTAACATGAGGACAAAAAAAACCCCAAAACCCTCCGGTACCAGTATCAGCCTCCTGTAAGACTGTGATTTTATCTGTCTCTTCTTCACACATCCTGATCATGTGTTGCAGGTATAGCTGAAACGCAGGCAAGCAACCAGATCATGGTGGGGTGCAAACCCACTGTAATACCTGTGAGACATGTAGGATTGTGATCTGAGAGGCATTAAGCAGCTAATGGCAGCATATTGTGCTCCATATCCTTCTTGCTGTTTGATCTGTTACAGCAGTGCTGTCTAATGCGATAAATATTCCTCACTTTTAATTAATAGTTGTTCATCTGTACTGCAATAATTTCAAGTAATGTTTATGTTAAAAAGAAAGTAGGGGGAGTTTGGGGGGAAATATCTCCAGGCAGGAGCATAGTAAGATGTCTTTTCATGTAACTGAGAAGCAAGTACTATAATTTGAGATCAACACATTTAGCATGTGTTTTAAAGGGGAAGGCATAGCCCTTCTGTAAGATGCCTGCTTTCTAAATCAAATGCAAATAAGCCCTACAGTATTATTTAAGGCGTAATTCTGCATTGCATTTTCCCAAAGTCAGTGCCAGTTTCAGAGGTTCCTGCGGCTCCTGTGTTGCATTTTACAGTCTGTCCACCTTTCTCCTCTGCCCTCCCACCTCTCCTGTGCAACTTCTTTTTCACACAACCATATTATCCTTTAGATCAGAGAAATCATTTAACTTAAAAATGCAGGAAAGAAAAAAAGAAAGGTAGAGCCATAGTTTCTAAATGTAAAGATGTGTGTAAAAATTACTGTGAAGGAGAGGTTATGAAGCTTATAATTATTACTTGCCTGGTGCATAGCACACTAATTGTGTTACAGGTTTCCACGATGTTTGCTCCTGAAGGGAATGGTTGGAAAAACCACAAGTCATAGATGCTTTGTGGGCATAGCAGCCCACAAAGCTTGCTCAAAAGGCAATCTGCAGAAAGCTGGTTGAAGGGAAATACAGCAGTAATAAACTTAAGTCAACGTATTTAAGCAGAATGTGTTTGAGGACCCAGCTCAGGAAGCCTAACTGAGTCTTAATATTTGGTGTATTTGTTGATGCTGTTGTTCATTCTTCTGGGTTCCTGTGACTTGAAACCCATTGAGAAAAGCTGAAATTGTTGGTTTTATAGCTATGTGGTCATGGAGTGGAATTTGGAAATGTCACCCCATAAATATTATAAGCATAAGAGTGTATGATACAAATAAATATATAAAGTTTCTGAATCTGGATGCTTGGGTCTCAATTCAGTTGGCTCAACATAGGCATCCAGCACTATTTAAGATGCCTCAGGGTCTCCTGTCATGCCTCCAGCTTGCCATGGCAGATGGGTATGGATTTCCTGTAGGTCTGTTGTCATATTTGCCTTGCCGGCACTGTGAGTTTATTTCTTATACCCTGATCTGTCTGAGGTGGTGCTAAATGCTTGTGTTTATGCAACTGAATCAGCCCTTCATGTTGGAGAGCAGTGCTGCCAATCTCAGCTATTCATTTATAATCAACGTAAATGAAAATTTCTAATTCTGATTTAAGGTTCATGTTGCTGGCAGCTTGCCTTCAGCCAGTGAAATGGTAATTTTGGATTATTTCCACTGGGAGGTACAGCAGAGCCATGTCCACCCATCAGGGACCATATCCGTACAGTAAACGGAACAATGCCAGGACCCAGTTTAAGAGTTATTCACAACCACCCAGGTGTTTTGGTTCTGGACATGGTTTTGACATCCTCAAAGACCAGCAGATGATAAATGGCTAGATAAATGGGGAGTGTGGTGAACTGAAAACTAGAATGTTTCCTTCTAGTGTGCCCTGGAAGAAGAAGTAACTCCACACACCCATACTAGATGGGGCCAACCATCTGGAAGGGAGCTCTGCAGAAAAGGCCTTGAGGAAAGGGTCCTCATGAGCTGACCACATGTCAGCAGTGTGTGCCTTCGTGGCAAAGGCCACCAACTGCCTCCCGCACTCTGCCCAGCATTAGGAAGAGCATTGTTGGCAGGTCCTTCCCCTCTACTCAGCCCTCTTGAAACCCAGCTGAGGTGCTGGGTCCAGTTGTCAGCTCCCCAGCGCAGGGGGCATGTGGGTTCCTGGAGAGAGTCCAGGAAAAGCCGACAGAAATCGTTAAGGGGCCAGAGCATCTCTTATGAGGAGAGACTGACAGAGTTGGGACTGTTCAGCCTGGAGAAGGAAAGGGTCAGGAGGGACCTTAGCAATGTAGTTAAATATCTGATGGGGGGAATATGGAGAACAGAGTCAAATGCCTCTGTGATGTTCATGTGACAAGGCAAGAGACAATGGGCACAAGCTGAAATGTGAGACATTCCATTTAAACACAGAAGAAAACTTCTGTACCATGAAGAGGGTCAAATGCTGGAACAGGTTATGGAATCTCCATCCTTGGAGATACAGCTTGACTGGACATGGTCCTTGGGAACCTGCTGTAGGTGACCTGGGTCTGAGCAGCACGGTTGGACTAAGCTATCTCTGGAGATGCCTTCTAGCCTCAGCAGTTCTGTGTTGTGTGTGCTTCTGTGACTCGTAAGGCTTAATCAGATAAAAAATTAGGAGTTTAACAGCTATTGTATGTGTCAAAGGTTGTTCCAGTGACGTGGCAGCAATTCAAGCTTTTCTACTTCCAGATGTATGGAGTTCTGTTCCTGAAAAAGATGCTGTGTTTTTCTTGGTTTAATTCCTTTCCAGTGTCTGCTTGAGTACATCAGGAATTGCTATGATCCTCCTCTTCTTCACAAGTAGTGTAAGCTGTGCTTGAGGAAACTCCGCTTTTCTAACACCACAGCAATGCCTTCACGCGTAATCTAGCAGAGGCTTCCTTTGTTTAGCAGGGAAGGGAAATAAATGTCTATGCTGGAGTGTTGAAACAGCATTGTTCAGTATTCTGGCCTGCAGATTTAGGTTTAATCATTGCAAGCTCTTCCCACTGATGCTTTAAAACCAAATTTTTAGAAAAATGGAAAAATTGAGCCAATGAAGATATTTTGTTTGGACTTCAACGGTTTTTCCACATCATGAAGAAATGCCTCTTCTGATTGAGGGAGATCTCTCCTCTGGTTTCCTTCAGGAAAATATTTACAATTGTTGTTTTGGTTTGGAAACCTCTTCCATATTATGGCACTTCAGTTACATTAAATATTAAAAAAACCCTAATGACTGCAGAGCCTGTGCTATTGCACAAAAGACAGAAACTGAAACCACTTATGAATAGAATTAGAGCAGACTAGTGTACATTCCAAGCAAAGTGAAATGCAGAAATAAAGCTTGTAAGCAGCAGTTAAACTAGAATCATTTTTAGTTTTAATAATCTATGCTCACACATCCCAAAGTATTTAAAGAGAAGAACTTAATATTATATGTGTTTAGTAAATCTGACTTTGTTTTGGATGCCACAGTATAATGCCGAGACAGACAGGCTTCCATTTGCTTCATGTGAGGTTTTTTTTCTGAAGATAGGATCTCCACCATCTTTGCTTGTATGAGAACTGTGCAATGTTTAGATGCTTTCAGCACTTAGCAGTGTGGTAAGTTACTTCTGATTTGCAGTTATTCACCCTGAAGCAGGACACCAAATCAGCTGAAGGAAGCCTCAGAAGTGATGGGAATTTGGTTCTGCTTTGGAGCATATTGCTGAGGGGTTGTTTTCATACAACAGAAAACCAAGTATGACAGAACTGATTAACACATAGCAGATAGTCATTGTAGTTTGGAATGTTTTATAGGTTTAAACCTTATTTTTACCTGGCAATCTGGAGGTAGGATGATGCTGGCCTAATGCCTGCTCAGTGCTGTGGTATGCATTGACTGACAGCTATTCTTCATTTGGACATGGTTGTTTAAAGTAAAAAAAAAAATTAAGACCTCAGTGTTGTTCAAATAGACTGTGGTGTAGGTGGATTTGTTGACAGGACAGAGGTGAATACGCATATATATTTTCACAATAGGATAAAAGTCAGCTTTTGTTGAAGAAGCCTGTTTGTAATAGCCTTTGAGTTTTGGTTTTTGTAAGAGCTGCTGGCCCTTCAGTATCACGCCAACTGTTCATCTGCTTGCCCAAAACCAAGCTTATCCCTCTGGGCTCCATGCTTTCATACCCCAAATCTTACCGTCCCATGTAACACCAAGGAGAGCTGGAGTGGGATGCACTGCGGTCCACCAGCTCCCTGGCTCCTCTCTGCTTTCAGTTTATGAGGGAGATCCCAGCATGTTTTGGAAACTCTGTCAATGACTCTCTCCATCCACAGCAGATACATGTGGACTCCTGTGGCAGAATAGGACAGTTGTTTCATGCAATGGAGCAGCACACAGTTAAATTTAGGTGAGAGCACTGTATTCAGTTAGCTGCTGATGGAATTGGAGTAGCCAAAACTCCAACGGTCAGAATTTATGCTGAGTCCAGAGAAAAAGGTAAAGATGTTGTGAAAAAGGGTCAGAGAAAGGTGTCACCTGCTCTTGTCTAACATTATTTTATTAGTAGTAAATGATTGAATAATTGACTATATTTTTATTTCATTTAATCCTACAGAAAATTCCCCAAGGTGGGGTCATGGACTAAGATCTCCTTATGTTAGATGGTGTGTGCACACAGACTAAAACCAGCATTTGGACTCACTCCAAAGTCTAATGCAGAAAAAATGGGCTGGAACATGGGAAAGGGTGGCACATGAGATGAAACAGCGCAGTCAGAGGGAAAAGGAGTCGAAGCACACCCTGTCAAATGGTCACATTTTATGTGTGTGGTACCATATATTTTGAAAGGAGGGACAGATTTGCTTTGTTCTGCCCTCTTACAAGCTGCTCTGTGAATCTTCACAGGGACTGTTGGCTACAGATGAGTGGAGTTGGAGCATTGTGCTGAGATGGCGAGGGCTGACATTTCTGATCAAAGGTGAGAGTCGGCATACCAGGAGCGCAGAAGGGATGACAGTCCAGAAAGGCATAGAGAACAAAGATGCATGCATTGATGCTATGGAGAAGGGAGAGGTCCAGGAAAATAATCTCCATAGCAGCCATTTGAAGAGGTTGCTTGGCTACTTCCTTATAGTACTTAACCTTGATAGGGTTTGAGATTTGCAGTAAGACAGCCCAAAGGGCATGGCTATGTCTGCAGTGGGGAAGGAGGCTTTGTGGGATGTTGTGACTTTCCTAAATGAGCCAAGCTGCATGCATTTTCATCCCAGAGAACATAAAAAAGCTATTTAAAAATTGATGTGCATGCATTAGACCTGCTCCCCAGCCTTTCTCTCCTACCCTAGGTTTCACAGTACTACCTGAGAAATCAGTGTAAAATTACTTTGAAGAGAAGAAACTAAAAAAACCCACTTCCAGCAGATCAGAAGTAGCAGTATCACTTTTACAACATTTGGACAAAATACATATAATTGACACAGCGCAGTGGTAGGTAGCATGAGGACTCATTTTTAATGCACTTAGAGAAGGAGATATGAGATACACTGGTATGATACAGAGAGAGAAGTAGATGTGTTATAGCCAAAGCTGTTTCCATGTTACACAGACCAAATCTAACCCTCTTCTGTGACAACTTCCTAGAGCTTTCACTAGGAAGAAAAACTATAGTGGTGAAAACTGCCAGGTTCACTTTGAAAAATTACTAGAATTTGTCTTCAGATTTCAAAGAAAATTAATCAAATTGGGTTTTATACTCCAGTTGTCCAGTGAAACCTGCAAGGAGGATACAGGGGCTATATGCTGTATTTTTGCTTCTTCATTTGCTTTACTCTTTAGCTTTCATTCTCATATAAATGTCAACAAGAGTGGCCATCCAAAGCTCTGGATGCCCCAATGTATGTTGTAATACATGGGAATGTCACAGATACAAAGTAAACCTGGATAATTTAAAAATCTGGTGGAAGGCATGCAAGAATGGTTGGAGGGAAGGTTGTATTTTTGTTTAAAGCAGATATTTTTAGTGTCTTTCAGTGGCAGAAGTGGATAGCTAACCCATACAAGGAACTCTAACTGGATGCTTATTGTAAATGCAAATTACTTTTTAAAAGGTATTTTTTTCACTTTTAATTAGTTATAAAACTAAAAGCTGATATGGAAGTATTGTTACAAAAGTAATTAAACTGGACTTCAAAAAAATGAGTTTAATTATTGTTGTGCAAGTTTGTGTACAGGCGGCCTGAATTTCAGAATAAATATAACCTATATTGAGGTAGCAAAAATCCAGTTTCCAAACAAAGAAAACACCAGTTCTGTTTTAAAATTTGGATGTCAAAATAATTTTTTAAGGTAATAATCAGAGTGGGAGGTTGCTTATTTTCTAATTATTTTCTTTTTCTATGCTAGTTCTAATGCATTAACTGAAAAACCTGCAAAGATTTGCGGTTTCACTCCCTCTGCTAAATTGTTAGAAGAACATAGAAACACTCTTGGATCTCCTTGTCATTTTTCTGGGGTGGGGGGGGGGGGGGGGCGGGGGGGGGGGGGGGGGGG